>SJYC01050472.1:0-10360 GCA_006408675.1 Madoqua kirkii | reverse complement strand
TAGCTTTTAAAAAAAAATCCCCTTGAGCTGTACAGGGTTTCCCTAGTGGCTCAGAAGGTAAACAGAATGCCTGCAGTGTGAAATCCCAGGTTCAATCCCTGGGTTGGGACGATTCCCTGGAGAAGGAAATGGCAACCCACTCCGGTATTCTTGCCTGAAAAATCCCATGAATGGAAGATCCTGGCAGGCTACATTCCATCGGGTGGCAAAAAGTCAGACACAGCTGAGTGACTTCACTTTCTTTCTTTCTTGAACTATACGTGTGAAGTACTGGCATTTTTATATGCACACCATTATTCAATTTTAAAAAAATTTTAATGGTAAATGGAATAAAATCTGGTAAATAAGTTACATCAACATTACTGGTATAAAAAAAATTTTCAAAGAAAAGAATCTTTTTAATACCTGGAAATGAGTTGCTGTTCAGTCACTTAGTCATGTCCAATTTTCACGGCTCCATGGACTGCAGCATGCCAGGCTTCCCTGTCCTTCACAGAGTTTGCTCAGACTCATGTTCATAAGTCAACAATGCCACCCAACCATCTCACCATCTGTTGCCTCCTTCTCCTCTTGGAAAAGGAGTTTGAAACCTGCTGGGGTCCAGCCCCGATGGATCCAGGGTGATTTGAAGTTGGGGACGGAGTTGGCGTCCTTGGAAAAATACATATTTAGTTACAGATATAGAGAGAGATTAGAAACTGATAGTGTAGTAGGAAAATTAGTGGAGAAAAAGATGCTGAATAACTTTGTTTACATGAAATAGCATCCATGCTCCAGATGGGAATTCAGCCAGAAAAACGGGGAGCAAGAAAGAATGACATGGGGGAGTCAGTCTTTCCAGGAACTGATCCCACTTTTTAATTTTTAGGTTTTCTTATATACCTTTTGTTACATATAGGGATGAATACAGAGTCACGCGGGGGTCAGCAGTCCTGACCTTTATCAAAATCAGGTGCTTTACATAAAAAAAAGGTCTTAGGGGTTTTTACATCATCTTCTGGCCATGAGACCTGCTGACATTTTACAACTCTTTCTTTCTGATAACCAGAAAGCTTATTTTTTCCAAGGGTGTTTTTTCCTAAGCCAGGCACCACCCTCCAAATCAAGTTGCATTCCTATAGGGTGAGGGTGTAGTGAGTTATGATCAAGAAAGGAATTTATTTAACTCAAGGTTAACATGATCAATCTTAAAGGTTAATACTTATTTCTCCTATACGCTAGTTATATTCATCATAAGAGCAGGGAATATGGAGATTTAGCAGCAAATAAATAAAAAAAATAAAAATCATTTTACCAATATTCCCCTTAAGACCTATTTAGTCTTAAGATAGTGATAAAGTTACATTTTTACATAGCAAGGACACAGTGATTTATAACAAAGCACAGTCGTCTATAACAAAAGACAGAATTCATTAATTCAAAAATTCTAGTATTACTAACATCAAAAACTACTATATTTCCTTTTCTGTATTCCAAATACATTGATTAATATATTCACAAGTGCCTAAGGATATGGAAGCCTGGCAGCAATCATTGGCTCAATAATGAGAAAAGCCCTATGCTAATTAAGACTTTCAAAATCCTCCAAAACTCTCTGTGCTGTTTATGGTTGAGAGGTAGTAGACAATCATGTGTTAGCAGAGAGGTTTGACCTGAGACATCCTTGTCACACCCAGGGCAGAGAATTAGCAGTAATTATTGACACAAAAAATGAAAAACCCTTCACCGATATAATTCCTAACCAACCCACTATGCTGCTGCTGCTGCTGCTGCTAAGTCACTTCAATCGTGTCCGACTCTGTGCGACCCCATAGACGGCAGCCCACCAGGCTCCCCCATCCCTGGGATTCTCCAGGCAAGAACACAGGAGTGGGTTGCCATTTCCTTCTCCAATGCATGAAAGTGAAAAGAGAAAGGGAAGTTGCTCAGTCGTGTCTGACTCTTCGCGACCCCATGGACCGCAGCCTACTAGACTCTTCTGTCCATGGGAATTTCCAGGCAAGAGTACTGGAGTGGGGTGCCATCGCCTTCTCCGAACCAACCCACTCTACTAATAATTTATAACTTCCCAAAATAATTTACCTTTAGTAAGTCTAAAACATCTCATGCCTGTCATGGTTGGGGGGCTGTCGTGGCCGGACGAACCTATACAGGCAGGCTAGATAACCTTCAGAGTTCATAAGTTGAAACACTCTAGTCATGCCCAGGAATTTTAATTGCCTTGGAGCTGCATGTTTACTCCTTCTCTGAGAGAAACAGTTATGGGGGAGAGCTCTCCGGAAAGTCAAAGGTGTGGGTGAGAGCAAAAACTCTGGTTTTGGGGTAGATTCTTGGGAGCAGGGGGTTTCCTGAGGCTTGATCACACCTTTGTGTATGCTAAAGCCTCCTTCCTCATGACCTTTGCCATGGATGGAGTTCCTCATGCTGGCTCCCGTCAGAAACCATTTTGTCTATGCAGAAGCAGCTTTTTCTACCTAGATGTTTTGAATTGTTTTTTTTTTTTAATCCTCAAAATTTATCTTTTGACATTTCAGTTTTCCTGGTAAATCAAAACTCCTGTGTTATATCATCAGATTATGATTACTGAGTTGTTAGTATCATTTAGCTTTCTTCTATTTTTTTAAATTGTTTCTGTTCCCTGGCTTTTACTACATTTTTAGGGAGGGTTCCTCAGCCAGTCCTCCTCCACTCAGAACCTCCATTGGCTCCCTGTTTTACTCGAAGCGAAAGCTAGAGCTTATTTTTGCCCTCTGAAACACGGATGATATTTTTCCTTGCTTTTTTGAGCCATTTCCTATTCAGCTTTTCCTTATCTCACTCCTGCCTCAGTAAGATGGCACTTGTCCTTCCTTCTCCTTGGAAAGTTCTCACCACAAACAAATGTACAGTTTGATTCCTCATCGCCTTGAGGGTCTTCGCTTTAAACTCACCTTCTGAGAAATCCATGCTTCTTCCAATTTTAGTCTCTCATTGGCATTTTGTTCTCATTGCCTGGTTTCTTTATTTTTCCCCTTATTATTACATGAAATGCTTTACATTTCTTTGTACGTCTTGTTCATTGCTGGTCTCCTTCATTAAAACATAAGCTTCACAAGGGCAGGAATTCTATCGTTTTGTTCACTCCCATGACCCCAGAACAGAACAGGGAACATAGTCAAATGTCGACTGGGAAAAAAACAAACAAAACTGCCCAACTTGCGAGTTATGAGTTAAGTTTTATTTGGGGGCAGCATGGGCACTTTTGCCTAGGAGATGGTCTCTCAGACAGCTCTGAGGAACTGTAGGGAATGGCAAGCTTATACGTGATTGTGGTGAAGACAGATACATGCAGTTAAGCACACATTTCGGCAGAAAGTTTCTGCTAGTCACAAGCAGGTAGCTGCTGGTAAGGAGCAGGTTTCCATTAATGGTGTTCCTGCTTTTTTACATGAGAAGATACATGAAGCTGGGCTCATAAAATCTCCTGCAAATATCTGTCTGAAGGCCTGGCCTGCCAGTGAGTGCCTTGTTACAGATGTCAGCCCTGAAGCCCTTTCAGAGTGTGTTGAAGTTAGTGACTCCACTGGTTAGTGACTTCATTCTTGTAATGCCCAGTGACAACTTTTAGTTGATACAGGGACTCAAGAAATCTCAGCATGAGTAAATAATGAGGTTAGTTAACAAAATGGTAATAATATAATTGATTACTTTCAGTGTACAATTTACAATATCCAGAATTTCCAATTCCAATTTGGAATTTCCATCTGGAACTACCATTAAGGTGAGGGCCTATCACTGTGGAAATAGAGATGGGTAGCTTTTGGATCCAGTTCTCTTTTAAATGGTTTTGTGCTTTATTAGCAATGGGTGACACAAAGGACAAAGAGTTATGAAAACTATGATGCTGACGGTTGTAGGTCTAATGCTATGTGATAAGTAAAGCTAATATTCTTTTGTAGAACTATTCCTGGCTCTCCAGCCAGCCCTGTGTTTACTTCATAGAGGTTTGTTTTATAGCAATACCCTGAAAGCTGACTTCCAAGCAGGATCCCTGTTAGGATCCATTCTGATTGACATTAAATATTTGAATGCCATCTCTGCTGAGAGATTTAGAAATTCCTTCATTGTAACTGTTTTGAGAAAAATAACTGTTGCTGCAGGTCTGAAATGTTTTAGTGTTCCATTTCTTTTATTCTCCATTGAAGTAATTTTTTTTTTAAATTTTGATTTTTGGTAAAGCAGTTTCTTAGAAATTCAACAATAATTTAAAGTAGAGAACCTCATAAACTCATGGAATTTTTTGGCAATTTCACTGTTGTGCTTTTCCTCTGTCCTAGAATGGTCTTCTCTGTATTGGCATGGTAGAGTTTCTCTTGACATTTACTTCTTAGATTGAATGTTACCTTTACAGAGAGACGATTCCTGTCCACACCATCTAAAGTAACTCATCACAGTGTTTTCTGTCACTTGATCATTTTTTCTCCTTAGGATATGTAATTACTTTAGTCATGCATTTATATATGTACTGCTGCTGCTGCTGCTAAGCCGCATCAGTCGTGTCCGACTCCGTGCAACTCCATAGATGGCAGCCCACCAGGCTCCTCTGTCCCTGGAATTCTCGAGGCAAGAACACTGGGGTGGGGTGCCATTTCCTTCTCCCTATTTATGTACACATGCATTTAATCACTTGTTTGCTTCTTCACTAGATCATAAGTTTCATGATGGCAAGAGTGTGTCCTATTCAATGCTGTACCCCCAGGACATAAAATAGTGCTTGGCACATATTTGATATTCTGTAGATACTTTTTAATCGAATGAACACTGATCTCTTAGGGCAACTTGACAGTTAGGTTCTCTGGTATTAACATTGAACCATGAGGCAGGTATTATAAAAATAATGAAAAGAGCAAACGTGAAAGAATAGTTCTCAAGACTCAAGCTAAAATTAAAGGCCACTCAGTTGTCTCACGTGTTATTTTTCGTGTGTGGCATCTGGAAGCTGCACTTACTAGTTCTATTTTCATACTGTCAACAAGCTGCTGCCACATCCATTGGAAGTGATGCTTTTGTGTACCAAGGCAAGAGAGTTACTTTTGATTTTTTTTTCTCTTGTAATGCACTCAAAAATACAATTCTAAAAGACAAAATGTCTGGAGGAGGATAGGTGTGAGAATTATGTGATTCACACTAGAAACTTACATAAGGATTGAATCTCGCCTTAACATAAAGTGGTAGTTGATTTTGGAAAGTTGAAATAATGTTATTTGACTAAGATGTAGGTGTACATCCAAGTGTATCATGTGATATGACTTGAATAGATTTTTTAAAAGTGTTTAAATTCTTATTTACCTTAGCACTAGTCTCTAATAGTATCTACAAATTTAGTAAGTGTCCTACACACAAAGCTTATAGTGAACTTTCAGAACGCAAATCTGTGTCCACATGTCAAATCACATAAGTAAGTTCATGTGTCTGGTGTACACTGTCATGAGTGTACCTCCTCTGCAAGCAGATGTGCTTTTCTGTAGTTTAATTTAGGGTACTGTATGTAATACAGTATCTTTATTTCAAGCTCAGGTGTCCTGAAGAAAGCTTAAAAGCAATAATGACTCTGTGAATCACAACAAACTGTAGAAAATTCTTAGAGATGGGAATACCACACCACCTGACCTGCCTCCTGAGAAATCTGTATGCAGGTCAGGAAGCAACAGTGAGAACTGGACATGGAACAACAGACTGGTTCCAAATAGGAAAAGGAGTACCTCAAGGTTGTATATTGCCCCCTTGCTTATTTAATTTATTCACAGAGTACATCATGAGAAACGCGGGGCTGGAAGAAGTACAAGCTGGAATCAAGATTGCCTGCTGGGAGAAATATCAGTCACCTCAAATATGCAGATGACACCAGCCTTATGGCAGAAAGTGAAGAGGAGCTAAAAAGCTTCTTGATGAAAGTGAAAGAGGAGAGTGAAAAAGTTGGCTTAAAGCTCAACATTCAGAAAGCTAAGAGCATGGCATCCAGTCCCATCACTTCATGGCAAATAGATGGGGAAACAATGGAAACAGTGACAGACTTTAATTTTGGGGGGCTCCAAAATCACTGCAGATTGTGACTGCAGCCATGAAATTAAAAGACACTTACTCCTTGGAAGAAAAAGCTATGACCAACCTAGACAGCATATTCAAAAGCAGAGATTACTCTGCCAACAAAGGCCCATCCAGTCAAAGCTATGGATTTTCCAGTATTCATGTATGGATGTGAGAGTTGGTCTACAAAGATAGCTGAGTGCTGAAGAATTGATGCTTTTTAACTGTGGTGTTGGAAAAGACTCTTGAGAGTCTCTTGGACTACAAGGAGATGCAACCAGTCCATCCTAAAGGAGATCAGTCCTGAATATTAATTGGAAGGACTGATGTTGAAGCTGAAACTCCAATACTTTGGCCACCTGATGTGAAGAATCAACTCATTGGAAAATACCCTGATTCTGGGAAAGACTGAAGGCAGAAGGAGAAAGGAACGACAGAAGATGAGATGATTGGATGGCATCACCGACTCAGTGGTCATGAGTTTGAACAAGCTCCGAGACTTGGTTATGGACAAGGAAGCCTGGCATGTTGCAGTCCATGGGGCTGCAAAGAGTCAGACACAACTGAGTGACTGAACTGAACTGAACTGAAGAATATTTTTCTAGGCAGTGGTTCTCAACTTGGTCGCTAACCCTGCAGCATCAACACTACCTGGGATTTGTTAGGAAAGCAAATTCTTAGACACCATTCCATAGCTATGATATCAGAAACTCTGTGTAGGACCCAGGAATCTATATTATAACAAATCTTCTAGGTGATTCTGAGACATGCTCAAGCTTTAGAGCCACCATTTAAGGGCATGGGTATCTAAATTTTTTTTTTTTTTTTTTAAGAAGCAAAAGTCAAAGTCAGCTATGGCTAAGATGTGTGGTTGCTATCAAGTCACCTTCCAAGTGAATTCCAGATAAGGTATTTTTGCAGCCTCTTGGTGAGGAGAACCTGAGGTGACCCGGTCACCTGAGCTGCTTACACTGACTTCATCTTGATTTGTGCACGTGGCCTGTACTCTTCTTCTTGATCTGCATACATGTTCTGTTCTCTTCTTGATCTTTGTACATGGTCTATACACTTCTTGATCTGTGTACATGGTCTGTAATCTTCCTCTTGATCTGTGTACATAGTCTGCACTCTTCTTGATCCATGTACGTGGTCTGCACTCTTCTTGATCTGTGTTGATGGTCTGTATGCTTCTTCTTGATCCATGTATATGGTCTGCATTCTTCTTCTTGATCCATGTACCTGGTCTGTACTCTTCCTCTTGATCCGTGTACATGGTCTGTACTATTTCTCTTGATCCTTCTTGATCCGTGTACATGGTCTGCACTCTTTCTCTTGATCCGTGTACATGTCTGTACTCTTCCTCTTGATCCTTCCTCTTGATCCGTGTACATGGTCTGTACTGTTTCTCTCGATCCTTCTTCTTGATCCGTGTACGTGGTCTGCACTCTTTTTCTTGATCCGTGTACATGGTCTGTACTATTTCTCTTGATCCTTCTTGATCCATGTACGTGGTCTGCACTCTTTTTCTTGATCCGTGTACATGGTCTGTACTTGCCAGGGTCCAGCCCCAGTGGATCCAGGGTAATTCGAAGTGGGGGCGAAGTCAGCGTCCTAGGAATTAATTTCTTAATTAAAGATATAGAGGGAGATTAGAAAGAAATAGTGTAGTAGGAAAATTAGTGTAGAAAAAGAGGCTGAATAAATTGGTTTACGTGGGATATCAATAAAGCTTTGAGACAAGAAGCTTGTACCACCTACGTAGGCCACTGGCACCCATTTGAATATCGGAGGGTGCCCCTCCTTGGGCTCCCTCTCACGTGGAACTTAAAAGCCAGGTAAAATTAGCAGGCTTGGCGAGCACCCACACTCCAGATGGGAATTCAGCCAGAAATTTAAGAAGCAAAAGTCAAAGTCAGCTATGGCTAAGATGTGTGGTTGCTATCAAGTCACCTTCCAAGTGAATTCCAGATAAGGTATTTTTGCAGCCTCTTGGTGAGGAGAACCTGAGGTGACCCGGTCACCTGAGCTGCTTACACTGACTTCATCTTGATTTGTGCACGTGGCCTGTACTCTTCTTCTTGATCTGCATACATGTTCTGTTCTCTTCTTGATCTTTGTACATGGTCTATACACTTCTTGATCTGTGTACATGGTCTGTAATCTTCCTCTTGATCTGTGTACATAGTCTGCACTCTTCTTGATCCATGTACGTGGTCTGCACTCTTCTTGATCTGTGTTGATGGTCTGTATGCTTCTTCTTGATCCATGTATATGGTCTGCATTCTTCTTCTTGATCCATGTACCTGGTCTGTACTCTTCCTCTTGATCCGTGTACATGGTCTGTACTATTTCTCTTGATCCTTCTTGATCCGTGTACGTGGTCTGCACTCTTTCTCTTGATCCGTGTACATGTCTGTACTCTTCCTCTTGATCCTTCCTCTTGATCCGTGTACATGGTCTGTACTGTTTCTCTCGATCCTTCTTCTTGATCCGTGTACGTGGTCTGCACTCTTTTTCTTGATCCGTGTACATGGTCTGTACTATTTCTCTTGATCCTTCTTGATCCATGTACGTGGTCTGCACTCTTTTTCTTGATCCGTGTACATGGTCTGTACTTGCCAGGGTCCAGCCCCAGTGGATCCAGGGTAATTCGAAGTGGGGGCGAAGTCAGCGTCCTAGGAATTAATTTCTTAATTAAAGATATAGAGGGAGATTAGAAAGAAATAGTGTAGTAGGAAAATTAGTGTAGAAAAAGAGGCTGAATAAATTGGTTTACGTGGGATATCAATAAAGCTTTGAGACAAGAAGCTTGTACCACCTACGTAGGCCACTGGCACCCATTTGAATATCGGAGGGTGCCCCTCCTTGGGCTCCCTCTCACGTGGAACTTAAAAGCCAGGGTAAAATTAGCAGGCTTGGCGAGCACCCACACTCCAGATGGGAATTCAACCAGAAAAACGGAGAACAAGAAAGAACAACATGGGGGAATCAGTCTTTCCAGAAACTGATCCAATTTCTTTATTTTTAGATTTGCTTATATACCTTTTGTTACACATAGAGACAAATGAAAATTTTAAAGTCATGTGGGTGTCAGCAGTCCTGACCTTTATCGAAATCAGTTGCTTCATATAAAAGTATACATAAAGGTCTTAGGGGTTTTACATCATTTTCTGGCCATGAGGCCTGCTGACATTTTATGATCTTTTCTTTCTGATAACCAGAAACTTATTTTCCAGGGATGATTTTTCTTAAAACAGGCACCACCCTCCAAAGGTACCAGATAAAGTTGCATTCCTATAGGGTGAGGAATAGTGGGTTATAATTAAGAAAGGAATTTACTTAGCCTAAGGTTAACATGATTAATATAAAGGTTAATAGTTATTTCTCCTATATGCTAGTTATATATTCATTAACATGTATAAAGGCAGGGGATTTAGCAGCAAATATTGAACCAATAAATGAAAAACCCTTCATCAATATAATTCCTAATCAACCCACTATACTAATAATTTCTAACTTCCTAAAAGAATCTGCCTTTAATAAGTCTAAAACATCTTGTGCCTCTCACGGGTGGGAGACTGTAAACAATATCATGTGACTGGACGAACCTGTACAGGCAGGCTAGATAAACTTCAGAGGAGTTTGTAAGTTGAAACACTCTTGTCATGCCCAGGAATTTTTATTAACTGGAGCTGTAGGTTAATTCCTTCTCAGAGAGTGGTGGGGGAGGAGAGCCCCCCGTAAAGTCAGAGGTGTAGGTGAGAGCATAAAACAGTAAAGTGGTGCGACTGGTTTTGGGGGTAGATGCTCGGGAACAAGGGGTTTCCTGAGGCTCCATCCTGCCTTTGCATATGCTGAAGCCTCCTTCCTCATGACCTTTGCCATGGGCAGAGTTCCTCACGCTGGCTCTTGATCTGTGTACGTGGTCTGTACTCTTCCTCTTGATCCATGTATGTGGTCTGCACTTTTCCTCTTGATCTGTGTACATGGTCTGTAATCTTCTTCTTGATCCATGTACGTGGTCTGCACTTTTCCTCTTGATCTGTGTATGTGGTCTGCACTTTTCCTCTTGATCTGTGTATATGGTCTGTACTCTTCTTCTATGTCATGCAGTTCTCTCCTTCCGGATACCTTTTCTCTCTGTTCCCATTCATGAAATCTTGGGAAATAGAAGGGTAAGCACTCGAAACAGTGACAGATTTTATTTTCTTGGACAGTAAAACAAAGTTTTGTGAAAATAAAACAAAAACCAAGGAAGTCATTATTCAGTTCAGTTCAGTTCAGCTGCTCAGGC
>SJYC01050471.1:0-25101 GCA_006408675.1 Madoqua kirkii | reverse complement strand
GTTCAAAAGCATCAATTCTTTGGCGCTCAGCTTTCTTCACAGTCCAACTCTCACAGCCCTACATGACCACAGGAAAAACCATAGCCTTGACTAAACAGACCATTGTTGGCAAAGTGATGTCTCTGCTTTTCAATATGCTATCTAGGTTGGTCATAATTTTCCTTCCAAGGAGGAAGCGTCTTTTAATTTCATGGCTGCAGTAGCCATCTGCAGAAAAATTAAGTCAGCCACTGTTTCCACTGTTTCCCCATCTATTTCCCATGAAGTGATGGAACCGGATGCCATGATCTTCATTTTCTGAGTGCTGAGTTTGAAGCCACCTTTTTCACTCTCCTCTTTCACTTTCTTCAAGAGGCTTTTTAGTTCCTCTTCACTTTCTGCCATAAAGATGGTGTCATCTGCATATCTGAGGTGATTGATATTTCTCCCAGCAATTTTGATTTCAGCTTGTGCTTCATCCAGCCCAGTGTTTCTCATGATGTACTCTGCATATAAATTAAATAATCAGGGCGACAATATACAGCCTTGACATACTCCTTTTCCTATTTTGGACCAGTCTGTTGTTCCATGTCCAGTTCTAACTGTTGCTTCCTGACCTGCATATAGGTTTCTCAAGAGGCAGGTCATAGCAATACATTAAAAAAAAAAAAAAAAAAGAATGGGACTGGCAATACAATAGAAAAAATATATCTATTATGATAAAAAAAATCTACCTTGATTTAAGAATATGTGAGGGTTTAAATACTAAAATATTTTAAAGTGACTATTCAGATGTTGTAAGAAAGTAGTGGAGGTAGAGAAGTCTAAACATCATAAAAAACTTTTATAAAAAGTAAAAATGACTTATTTTTGCAACATACACCAAATCTCAGAAGCTTAAGAGAGAATAATTCTACAAGTCCCTTTGTAATCATTCCTATTTTGATGAGTTTCACTCTGTATATTGCATTTATATCTTCAGTGAGGCAATACTATTTTCTTGGCTTCCTAGTGGAAGTAATATGGTAGAGGGGGACAATCATGGCTATGACCTTCCAAAATCTGGATTCAAATCTTGACTACAACGTTTGGTATATGTGCAATTTCAGAAAAATTAACCTTTCATAATCAACCTCCTCATTAATATAATTTGCCATTGTACCTACTTTAAGCATCTATAAAATGTGAAATTCATTTCAAAATCTGCAGACTTCAATTTGCCGCTAGTACCTTGCCATTTGCAATCCAAATATTACCCCCCAGCTCTGCGTAAGTGCTTTCCTCATTATTTTATGTGTCTGTACAGAGATCCTCGGTACTCTCTGTCCTTTGAGTTATTCCCTTATTATAAGAGCTAAGCACCTTTAAACTATCTAGCTAATTCTCTTGCCAGCAGAGTTCCATTTCAACTCAACCAATGAGAAGCTATGAAATGTTAAAGATGGAAAAGAAGAAACATTTTCCCCTTGCAACAATAGGTAGACAGGTGGGCAATGACAAGCACAAGCTTGATACTTACTTCTAGTGAAGACACCTTCAGTGTTACAAGCAGTTGAGAATAAACAGATATAGCTTCCTGTGGTTACAATAATTCTCATTTCTCATTTTTTACACTTAGAAGCAGTTCTCCATGACCCTCACCTCCCTGAATTGTGAAAGAATTATTAAACTATGATTAAATTTAATAATACCTATTTTAGGTATTTAATCAAATAGGTGTACCTATTAAATTATAATGCCTAAATTTAATATCTAATTAAGCTATAATAATACTATCAATTTTATCATTTCAAGATTTCAAAGATGAAGAAAGTGAAAATATATGCTTTGTAGAAATGATAAAATATAATGCCAAGAAAAAAATTCTGTCTCTGTATGGAATTCTGACTGATACTCATATCCTACCATATTAGATATGTCTCTGAATTTCAAGCTGAATCTTTTCCTTCTGAGTCTGGTTCAGAATAATTGTCTACATAATGCTTATTGAGAGAATACATAGTGAATTCTGTCCCTCAAATCACAGAAATATACACCATCACATTCACACAGAAAAATAGTCATAGAAATTTTACCACTGATCACACAGTGACGGTATCAGCTGCATTTTTCTTGGTAGCTTTTTTAATGGAATATTATTTAGGAAAAGGAAAGTTACTAACTGGACATCTCAGAGAGAAAAGAAAATGAGAAATGGTTCATAATATTTAATTATCCCAGCATGGCCTGTTTTGCTGATAAATTAACTGCCTACTTAGTGTATCAAGTACATATTATTTGGATAAATTCCCAGTAGTATATTTCCTTCCATTGAAACTTTATTCCCAGTTATATAATGCTGAGTTGTTTATTTTTAAACTATCATTTTAAAAAATATATTAACTTGTATCAGTCTAGGATATTTAAATTCTCTGCCTTTGAAGATAACAATTCTAGACTTCCTTGAACTTCCTTCTCTTTTAATTTCCCTTAGGTTATTGAACTTCTTTCTGCATCTCTGGCTATAACTTCTCCATTATCTTCCCTAGTTTATTTTTCCTGCCTTTTTTCCTAAAGGTACCATCCACATTTCAGGCTTCTCAGCCTCCTACCAAAAGAGAAACAGCCCTCAGTTTGAACTGCTGCCAAGTCTAGTGAAATCTCCAAACTCGATGATTTTAAGCAATTAAAGAGAGATGGTAAATACCCACAGCTGCCAATCAATGATTTTTCTATATTATGGTATATTTTGCAGATTTGATGGGTAGAGTTTTCCTCTCCCCACAGGCTACAGCTGCAAATTTGCAACTTTTGAATTTCTGTTCATTTGCCATTTGAAAATTTTGTTTGAAAAAATTAAAAGTTTTTTTGCATTGAGAAGAAAAAAATCATTCAGCATTCTCTGTAAGTATCATAGAAGGCAAGGATATGGAGTAAGACCAGGGATTCAGTCAATCAGAATGGGCTACAAAGGGCTTTCAACCATATTCCACCCAATAATTTCTAACCTCTGACACCTGCTTGAATGGGTTTGATCACAAAATTAAAAATTCCTCAAAGCAATGAAATTCTAATGTCATACAGAAAGCCTTTTTTACCAGCCATATTCTCTGATACCTAATTGTCTATTTAATAGCAGGTTTACACTCATGCCTACATGTGAAAACTTTTTAATGTTTAGCAGGTAATTCAGTTTTCTGTCTGTAGTCTACCACACAAAACAAACACCTACAGATTCTTGCTTGGTTCAGATCACTTATCTTTTTTTTCCCCCCACTACCAAGTTATCATTTTACTATATATATATATGTATATATATGCCTCCCTAGCAGCTCAGTGGTTAAGAATCTGCCTGCCAATGCAGGAGATGCAGGTTCAATCCCTGAGTTGGGAAGATTCCCCTGGAGAAGGAAACAGCAACCCCCTCCAGTATATATTGTTCAGCACATCCAATGTGCCAGTATCTAAAGCAAGATACAATCCTTGACTAAAATTTCTGCTATTTCATGTTGCAATCTTTTTTTTTTTTAATTTAACTTTGTGTTGTTCACAATCGCCATTTCATCCTGAAAGGACTTCTTTGGGGTAATATAATATTCTTAAGGTGGAGAAGGGGCTTCATCTGGTAAAGAATCTGCACGCAAAGCAGGAGACCTGGGTTTGATCCCTGGGTTGGGAAGATCCCCTGGAGAAGGGAATGGCTACCCACTCCAGTATTCTGGTCTGGAGAATTCCATGCACTGCATAGTCCATGGGGTGGCAAAGAGTCGGACACAACTGAGCAACTTTCACTTTCAAGGTAGAGAAGGGACTTCAAGGATCTTCGATAGGAGTTCTCTAGCATTCTTCAGGTAAAAATGAAGTCTAGAGAGACATGGTCCCTGGGAGGATGGAAAAGTGTCAAGTTTGTTATAAAAATTTAGGTTTTCTAAATATTTGTTAATAGCTAAGAAATGTAGCTAACAAAAGAGATCTCAAGCTCTAAAACATGTCAAAGTACAGTAATTAGATTTAACCCACTAGCTGAAACTGATACAGCAAGTTCTGTGTCTAATTCCAAAAAACCTTCTTTGTCTTCTCATTTCATTCAATCATGACGTCCTTTTGCAGAAAATTGTGGTCCCAGAAAGAGGTAACTACTCTAGGTCTCCTTGTATTGAAGAAGGATTACTTTATACCTCTTCGCTTTTACAAAAGACCCGCTTTTTGCTAACCATTAGAAATTCGGAAAAGATTTTCACTTTTACAAAAAAAAAAAAAAGTGAGAAGCAAAAATAGCGGGCACTGTTGCTTTTGCAAAGAGCCCTCTGAGATGCAGTGAAGCCCCCTGAACAATGAATGGAGTGCCGCCAGGCTCAGCATCTCAGGATCAAACCTCCAGAGCTCTGGACTGCCTGCGAGCATCTGTGCTTTTTCTCAATCTTTTGCGCCTCCCCTAGCAAAGGACTGGGACCAGTCCGTGGGGTGTTAGAAACAGGCTGCACAGCAGGAAGTGAACAGCGGGCAAGCCAGCTTCGTTTGTATTTACAGCTGCTCCCCATGGCTCACATTACCAGTTGGGCTCAGGAAAACAAGCTCAGGGCTCCCAGTGACTTTGCATTATGGTGAGTTGTGTAATTATTTCATTTTGGTTGTGTCTCAATGCAATACTAATAAAGTGCACAATAAATGCAATGCATTTGAATCACCCTGAAACCATCCACCATTACCCTTCCTTGGGTCTATATTTCCACACAACCTGTCCCCAGAACCCAAAAGGGTGGGGACCACTCCCCTAGCAAGATGCGTCGTAAGGTAATGTCTTCTCTGCTTTACGGCATCTCAGATTAGGACGTTTCCTAGGAGCACTGTACTTTCGGATACTGGGGAAATCTGTATCGGGTGCGGCTGACGCTGGTTTCAGCACCTACCTTGCTGTGTCTAAGTGAGAATAGATACCTTGAGACTGGCAGTGGATCCATCCTCACTTTCCTGCTTCCAGGGATATACTCAAAATCCTACAGAAATGAGGCGCCCCTGACCAGAGAATGCCTTTGGATAGAGAGCCAGGGGACTTAAGGAAAAATAAGGTACCTCATCCATAAAAACAACACACAGGCAGTGATCCTGATAGAGCAACTGGCAATAATCAAGTTAAAGGATACGTTTCCAAGAAGCGGAAGAAGACAACATTAGAATTACCATCAGGAGAGTGAATGAAACCGGCTCTTCCCCCCAGAGTGAAAACAGCGACCCAGGGCACAGAAAGGCCGTTAACCTTGGTGACTCTGGAGAGAAAGTGATGAGCTTGGAAATGTAGGCATGGAGCTAGGCTTCTGAGCGACAGGAAGAATAAATTCTTCCCCATGCTGGATTGCCAGTTTGATTTGATTTTGTAGCCTGCAAATAAAACATTCCATATGTTTCTGATTGTGAGTGAAATGAAGGGGAAAATAAAACATCCTACTTTCAAAGCGGGATCCAAATGTTCTCAAACGTCTCCTTCCACGGTTGGGGATTCTATGCTGGTCTCCGGAAATATGATGGACAGGGTGTCCAAGTCATAAAGAATTTGTTCGGGTGTCAGAGCAAGATGATTCTTTTCTGATGCCTATTTAAATTTCTCTGTTTCTTGCAAGGGGAAGCACGACTTTAAAATATTTTTAGACATGATCAGTAGTACATAATATTAAATTTAAGACTTTTGACGACTGAAGCTTTTAATTTCTAAGTTAAAAGGCAAATATCAGCGCTTCCCTGGTGGCTCAGTGGTAAAGAATCTGCCTGCCAATGCAAGAGATGCAAGTTCGATCCCTGATCCGGAAAGAGACCACAGGCTGTGGAGCTGCTAAGCCCATGGACCACAATTATTGACCCTGTTCTCTAGAGCCCAGGAGCCCCAGCTGTGGAACCCTGCACCTGCTGAAGCTGAGTGCCCTAGAGTCTGTGGTTCACAACAAGAGTAGCCCCCACAGTGAGAGGCCCAGGCCCTGCACATGGAGCGGGCCCTGCTCCCCAAAGCTAGAGAAAAGCCAGTGCCGCAACAAAGGTCCAGCACGGCCCAAAATAAATCAATAAAGTCATTCTTTAGAAAGCAAATATCAAATGACACCAACAAGTTCAAGGTTGGAATACAAATGAGACTGAAAAGCACAAGGAAATACTGAGATATCAGAAAAATGTCCATTTCCCCTTTACTGGCGCTTTTACGGGCTCATTTGATTAAAAGCAAAATCCATTCTAGGTAATCTTGGAAAGGATTTATTGTATTTAAATGTATGCATTTTTATATTTGTAAGTGTTAGTCGCTCAGTCATGTCCGACTCTGAGACCCCATGGACTATAGCCCACCAGGCTCCTCTGTTCATGGGATTCTCCAGGCAAGAATACTGGATTAGGTTGCATGCCCTTCTCTAGGGGATCTTCCAGACCAGGGATTTAACCTGGTACAGATGGATCTTTACCATCTGAGCCAGCAGGGGATTTTATAGTTATATTTTAACTAAATATGTTGCAAATCATTTTCTATCCCATGATGGTCCTAACACTAACCCATGATTTCTTCTTTTTATAGATTACAATCATATACACACACACACACACACACACACACACACACACACACACACACATATAAACTTACCTGGTGGCTCAGAGGTTAAAGCGTCTGCCTGGAATGTGGGAGACATGGGCTCGATCCCTGGATCAGGAAGATCCCCTGCAGAAGGAAATGGCAACTCACTCCAGTACTCTTGCCTGGAGAATCCCATGGAGGGAGAAGGCTGGTAGGCTGGTAGGCTATAGTCCATGGGGTCGCAGAGTCAGACACGACTGAGCGACTTACTTAACTCACTACATATATGTATGTATATGTATGTATGTATATGCATATGTATACATGTAGACTTCCCTGGTGGCTCAGATGGTAAAGCATCTGCCTACAATGCGGGAGACCCAGGTTTGATCCCTGGGTTGGGAAGATCCTCTGGAGAAGGAAATGGCAACCCATTCCAGTACTCTTGCCTGGAAAATCCCATGGATGGAGGAGTGTTGCAGGGTACAGTCCATGGGGTCGCAAAGAATATGTATATATATATTTGTTGTTGTTGTTTGATGTTTGTTTTGTTTCACAATCTTATATTTAGGATTAGCTCATTGAAAAAAATATACTTTGGTGCATAAAGCATGGGGAGACCCTAACCTATTTATTTTTGGATTAGCAAAATTTCCCAATGTAATTTCGTGAGGAATCTCTCTTTTAACTAGTGGTTTCCAGTGGTTCTGTGATGGTATTAGTTAGCATATTAACAGCCCAGGGAGTATTTCCAGGCTGTAGTCTTACACTCAATCTGGGTGCTGGTTCTTGGATCCTCACTATAGACTGATTCTACACGGTCACTTTATAATGCTTTTTAACAACTCATTGGGGAGTTCTTACTACATTGTCCCTGTAATTCTATTTATTTTATTTTATCATTTATTTCCTTTTATGTCTTTTTAATTCTTTTATTTCTTAGTTATATTTTCCTTCAGAAATACTTTGTTCAATTTAAAATATTGCATTGAAATAGAACTAGATTAAAATCTGTAAACTGACTGGAGAGTTTTGTAAAGTTAAAGGCTGTATCTGTGCTGGTCTCCTTGCTGTTGTCGTTTTATGACTAACTCGTATCTGACTCTTTTGCAACCCAATGGATTGTAGCCCGTCAGTCTCCTCTGTCCGTGGGATTTCCCAAGTGAAAGTACTGGAGAGGGTTGCCATTTCCTTCTCCAGGAGAGCTTCCCAATGCAGAGATGAAACCTACGTCTCCTGCATTAGCAGACCGGTTCTTTACCACTGAGCCACCAGGGAAGCCTGTGCTGGTCTCCCACCACTCTTCCGAAATGCCCCACTTTAGAGTGTCCTTGCCTCAAACCCTCTTCCCCAGACATTGACGAGGCTGTCACCTCACTAGGCTGAGACTTCTGGTGAAGTGTCGTCTTCCCTGAGATGCACCCCCGACCACCCTTTATCAAGTAACAATGCATTCCTCACTCTTCATCCTCTTGCCCTGCTTCATTTTTCTTTTTTTAATATAGATTCATTTATTTTAATTGGAGGTTAATTACTTTACAATATTGTATTGGTTTTGCCATATATCAACATGAATCTGCCACCCATGTACATGTGTCCCCCGTCCTGAACCCCCCTCCCTTCTCCCTCCCCGTACCATCCCTCTGGGTCATCTCAGTGCACCAGCCCCAAGCATCCAGTAACATGCATCAAACCTGGACTGGCGATTCATTTCATATATGATATTATACATGTTTCAGTGCAGTTCTCCCCAACACCAAGGAAACCAGAATTGAAAGAGACGTGTACCCCAATGCTTCATTTTTTTATAGCAGTCATTATTGCATGACATTCATGTGATACATGTATCACGTGATTCATTTAATAACTAGAGGAATTTTGTTACCTGATAATACCTCAACCTGGCACATCAAGTGTCTTTCGAAGAAATAAATGTTTAGAGATAAATACTGCCTCCACGGGTAGCCTGTGATCCCTCAAGGAGGTCACTCCAATCCTGAGAACCTTAGTCTCCAGCTTCCAAAAGCAGTTCTCCAAAAGCTCTACTGAAATCTTTCCCTGGGGGAATGCATGAAAGAGGAAGTTGCTTCACACTTA
The DNA here is from genome assembly GCA_006408675.1 of Madoqua kirkii. Taxonomy (NCBI): domain Eukaryota; kingdom Metazoa; phylum Chordata; class Mammalia; order Artiodactyla; family Bovidae; genus Madoqua; species Madoqua kirkii. The sequence goes on along the minus strand of SJYC01050471.1, from coordinate 16,493 downwards.
AGTATTTACCACCTGCAACTCAAACATCCTTCCACTGCCCCAAACTCTCTTACACTTCTTCAAAGTTTGTGTTTGAAATGACTCTTTAGTCAAGTATAGAAAAGTGTTAGTCATTCAGTTGTGTCCAACTCTTGGCAAACCCATCGACTATAGCCAGCTGAGCTCCTCTGTCCATGGGATTTCACAGGCAAGAATACTGGGGTGGGTGGGTAGCCACTCCCTTCTCCAGAGGATCTTCCTGGCCCAGAAATCAACTTAGGGTCTCCAGTATTGCAAGCAGATTCTTTACTATCTGAGTCACCAGGGAAGGCCCCGGTGTTTATGAATGTTTATGAAGCACCTGCCAGGTGTCACGCATCACGCTGGGATTTTCTGTAAACAGGCCCTTTCAATCCTCACAGCAATTCTGCTAGATATGTTGTATCAGCTCCCATATTATTAGCTGGAAAACTATAGAGTCAAAATAAGTTGTCCACATTGACAAAACAAGTAGAGAGGCGATCCAAGATTCAGATATTATCAAAAAATTTCAAATCTAGATATCAGTCTGTCTCTCTTTATGCTTTTTTCTGTGAAGATGCTATATACCTACCTTCAGTTCAGTTCAGTTCAGGCGCTCAGTCGTGTCCAACTCTTTGCAACCCCAAGGACTGCAACACGTCAGGCTTCCCTGTCCATCACCAACTCCAGAACCTTGCTCAAATGCATGTCCATCAAGTCCATGATGCCATCCAACCATCTCATCCTCTGTCATCCCCTTTTTCTCCTGACTTCAATCTTTCCCAGCATCAGGGTATTTTCCAATGAATCAGCTCTTTGTATCACGTGGCCAAATTATTGGAGCTTCAGCTTCAGCATCAGTCCTTCCAATGAATATTCAGGACTGATTTCCTTTAGGATGAACTGGTTGGATCTCCTTGCAGCCCACGGGACAATCAAGAGTCTTCTCCAACACCACAGTTCAAAAATATCCATTCTTCGGTGCTCAGTTTCCTTTATACTCTAAATCTCTCATCCATACATGACTGCTGGAAAAAGCATAGCCTTGACTAGATCGACCTTTGTTCGCAAAGTCATGTCTCTGCTTTATAATATGCTGTCTAGGTTGGTCATAGCTTTTCTTCCAAAGAGAAGAAGCTTCTTTTAATCTCATGGCTGCCGTCACCATCTGCAGTGATTTTGGAGCCCAAAAACGTCTCTCACGGCTTCCACTGTTTCCGCATCTACTTTCCATGAAGTGATGGGACCGGATGCCATGATCTTAGTTTTATGAATGTTAAGTTTTAAGCCAACTTTTTCACTCTCCTCTTTCACTTTCTTCAAGAGGCTCTTCAGTTCTTCACTTTCTGCCATAAGGGTGGTGTCATCTGCTTATCTGAGGCTATTGATATTTCTCCTGACAATCTTGATTCCAGTGTGTGCTACATCCAGCCCAGCATTTCTCATGATGTACTCTGCATAGAAGTTAAATAAGCAGGGTGACAATATACAGCCTTGACGTACTCCTTTTCCTATTTGGAACTAGCCTGTTATTCCATGTCCATTTCTAAGTGTTGCTTCTTGACCTGCAAACAGATTTTTCAGGGGGCAGATCAGGTGGTTTGCTATTCCCATGTTTTGAAGAATTTTCCACAGTTTGTTGTGATCAACACAGTCAAAGGCTTTGGCATAGTCAATAAAGCAGAAGTAGATGTTTTTCTGGAACTCTTTTGCTTTTTTGATGATTCAGCGGATGTTGGCAATTTGATCTTTGGTTCCTCTGCCTTTTCTACATCCTATTGAAGCCTGGCTTGGAGAATTTTGAGCATTACTTTGCTAGTATGTGAGATGAGTGCAATTGTGTGGTAGCTTGAGCATTCTTTGGCATTGCCTTTCTAGCTACAATTAGCTATATCTATCTACAATTAGCTAAAATTTGCTTCAATTAAATGGTAAAATTGCTATAATTAGCTTCAAAATTTGAGGTCAAAATTACCAAGACTGCTCTCACTTCATTGGAGAAGGAAATGGCAACCCACTCCAGTGTTCTTACCTGGAAAATCCCAGGGACAGGGGGCCTGATGGGCTGCCGTCTCTGGGGTCGCACAGAGTCGGACATGACTGAAGCGACTTAGCAGCAGCAGCGGCAGCTCTCACTTCTGACACCAACTCCAAGTTCAAAGAGTTCTCAGAATGACTCTTGCATTTGATAACTCACTACAAGGACTCACAGTGATGAGTTATTATACAGAATAGATACAGACTAAAATCTGACAAAGACAGACATAGGGCAGAGTCTCGGAGAGTTCTGAGCATTATCCCATTATCTTCCCAGCACTGACAGGTGAAAATTTTCATAGAGCATTTATTACCCACCAGGGAATTCCACTCAAGACTTAGTGTCAGAGTTTATACTGGGGCTTCATTGTGTATGCATGATTGACTGATTAATTACCTTCATGCTTGGATTCGGTTTCAAGTTCAACTGATACTGAATGACCTAAATCATATGATGGTTCATTCTGTTTTTTTCTGCCTCCACTCTAAGATTATCAGGTATTGTTGGCTGCACCCTAAGATCTGGCATAGGCCTCCCCCTTTAACAAATGCACTTCTGTTAGGTATGATATGTGTTACCTCCTAGAAGCTGTGGGCAAAAGGTATGTTTCTCTTTTTTTTGCTGTTGTTGTTCAGTTGCTAAGTCATGTCCCACTCTCTGTGACCCCATGGACTGCAGCACGCCAGGCTCCCCTGTCCTTCGCTATCTCCCAGAGTTTGCTCAGATTCATGTCCAATGAGTCACTGATGCTATCTAACCAGTTCTTTACTACCCGGTGCCTGAACTGCCCACGCAGCCTTCAGCTTCTCCTTGTGAAGACAACGTGGCACATTACTGTGGCCAGAGTGCTTTGCCAAGTCACATAAACAAACTCACATTTGTGGACCCAGGAAAGTTACTGCAACAGAATGGAAACAGGCTGACACACACAGAGACCAGATCTGAGATCCTGTCAGCTGTTCCCCAAGTGCTATACTCTATCTCTCACAGCCTGTTATAGGCTTGGCAGGTTTTCACAGGACTAAGTTGAGAAAAAGCTCAGATGACAGTGAAAGTGAAACATCAGGGCTGTAAACTGCTAATTGCCAATTCCATATGTTTGCAAGGCAAACAACAGTGAGGGATATTGGTGGTGAGAAAGCGCTAAAGTTTGTACTTACATAGCTAGTAGAAAAAAGCAGTTATGTAAAATCATATCTGTCATTAATTCTGTCCTCACCCCCCAATCAAGAATCTTTAATATAAAGAATTGGGATTTTTGAATTTAAATTCCAGGTCTCCTAAGCATTTTTTCTGTATTTTATGTGTTCTGCTTAATCACGTTTTTTGTTTGTTTATTTGTTTGTTTGTTTGGGGGTATGAGACTGATGAGCAAGGTAATGCCATACTTTATAAAAATGATTAACTTAAACTCTGAACATAGACTGCGCTGTTTCCTGTACTGAGTCACTCAGTCTTGTCCAACTGCGACCCCATGGACTGTAGCCCACCAGGCTTCTCTGTCCATGGGGGTTCTCCAGGCCAGAATACTGGAGTCAGTAGCCATTCCTTCCTCCAGGGTATCTTCCAAACCCAGGTCTCCCATACTGCAGGTGAATTCTTTACCATCTGAGCCACCAGGGAAGCCCATGAATACTGGAGTAGGCAGCCTCTCTCCTCCAGGGGATCTTCCTGACCCAGGAATCGAACTGGGGTCTCCTGCATTGCAGAAGGATTCTTTACCACTGAGTTACTAGGCAAGACTGAACGTAGATCGCTTGGGTTCAAATCTAACTTCTGATCTTCACCAGCTGAGTAATTCTCAGAATGTTGTTCAGTATTTCAGAGCCTCAGTTTTCTCATATGTAATTAAGCCTAATTTATAAAGTCTTTCCCTGGATTTCCCTGGTGGCTCAGATGGTAAAGTGTCTGCCTACAGTGCGGGAGACCCAGGTTCGATCCCTGGGTCGGGAAGATCCTCTGGAGAAGGAAATGGCAGCCCACAGCAATACTCTTGCCTGGAAAATCCTATGGATGGAGGAGCTTGGTAGGCTATAGTCCATGGGGTCGCAAAGAGTCGGACATGACTGAGCGACTCGACTTTCACTTTCTAAAATCTTTGCCGTAGAAGAAATATTCCAATGTATGTTATCTACTACTATTATTATTATGAAAGCATTGAGGAGAAGTGGAAATCAGTTTGTTAAAATGATTTTGCAGTTAAATATGCCTGGTTTAAAATGGTTTGATCCCCTTCTCCAGGTGATCTTCTAGACCCAGGGATCGGACCTTGGTTTCCCGCACTGCAAGCAGATTCTTTACCATCTGAACCACAAAAGAAACGACTTTATCTTTCTAAAATCTTTGCCGTAGAAGAAATATTCCAATGTATGTTATCTACTACTATTATTATTATGAAAGCATTGAGGAGAAGTGGAAATCAGTTTGTTAAAATGATTTTGCAGTTAAATATGCCTGGTTTAAAATGGTTTGATCCCCTTCTCCAGGTGATCTTCTAGACCCAGGGATCGGACCTTGGTTTCCCGCACTGCAAGCAGATTCTTTACCATCTGAACCACAAAAGAAGCCCCTCATTTAAAATGGCTTGATGTTAGCTAAGTTTAAAATAAGCTTATTACTACAGGTTGTGGGAAAACAAAATCTTCTGACTAAAAAATCTGAGCGTCTTTCTCACCAATTAGTATAAACAAACAGGATGGAAGACAAGACCAAACCGAAGTTCTTGCTAAATGGATGAACATCAGATTTGCAAAGAATATATCACTATAGAGATGTAAAGTGTGATGGTCGATAGTATCATCCTTTCCCTAATAGCCCTGATGATTTCCATGGAGGCAGGTCTCAAATAAGAAGAGCAGAATGGTAGTACAGTTCTGCTCCCATGTTAATAACGGAAAAGAGAACTGTGTGCATTTTTCTTAATCTACAGGGGAAATAGAATTGAGAATAGAATGTAGGTAAAATGGGGTGACTCCCAGGTAGTAAGCCTTCTCAGTCTTTTTCTTTCTTTCTTTTCCAGTTGGAAGTTGATGCTCATTAATCACTAACTTTTAGTCTCTCTTCTTTACTCCATTTTTGGTAACAAAAAAAAAATGCATTGTTAAATAAATATAACTTTCATTTTTATTGATTTTTAATATGATCTATATTGTACTCCTACTTATTCTTTTTTTAATATAAACTTATTTATTTTAATTGGAGGCTAATTACTTTACAATATTGTATTGGTTTTGCCATACATCAACATGAATCTGCCACAGGTATACATGTGTTCCCCATCCTGAACCCCTCTCCACTCTCCTCCCTCCTATACCATCCCTCTGGATCATCTCAGTGCACCAGCCTCAAGCATCCAGTATCATGCATTGAACCTGGACTAGCGATTCATACTTATTTCTTAATATTGCTCCTAGATAATTTTATCCTCAAAGTTTAGATAAAAGTACAGAGATTCTAGGAGGAAAAGAGATTTTTCTAGAGTCACACATAAAAAATTGCAGAGTTAATCGTATTTGAATCCTGACGTCTGACAAAGTAGTCCAGCTCCTTGCCAGTATACCATGGTTAGTGATGATGAAGAAAAGCAAATTATGGATAATTGCTGCCATATCTTCTCTCGACTGTTTAGCACATACCAAAATTCCTGACGGGTGTCAAACATGATGCTTAATGTTTTGCATCTGTTACCTGAGAAAATTAAAATAGTCTCAGAAAAATCAAATGATTTGATCAAGTCTGCAGTTAGGGACTCCCCAGAATATGACATGCCCTAAGACTCCTCTTCAACTGAAATGGTGTTTCTATTGCTCTGAAGACATTCTGAGCGTTTCTGGCACACTCTTTCAGGTGAAAAGTGTCAAAACTCCAGCCCTCATGGAAGATCATGGACCAAAAGTAAGAAAGCTCTAAATTCTATAATTAAAAACCCTTGATTGTATTGCTGATCTGACACACTTTTTCACTCTCTCTGGGACCTGAGTCAAGACATTTCATTCCTCTGTTCCTGGAGTTTGTTACCAATAAGGAAGTAAATCAAATGTGCATTGCAGTACAGCAGTAAGCGGCATTAAATATATTGCAACGTGGGCTTCCCAGATGGCTCAGTAGTAAAGAACCTGCCTGCCACTGCATGAGCTACAAGAAACACAGGCTTGATCCCTGGGTGGGGAAGATCCCCTGGAGGAGGGCATGGCAACCCACTCCAGTATTCTTGCTAGGATAATCCCTTGGAGAGAGGAGCCTGGCGGGCTACAGGCCATAGGCTGGCACAAAGTCAGACATGACTGGGCAAACAGGTACCGAGTACAGGGAAGCTTAGGAACACGTGTGCGAGGGATGCTATTGCGGCTTGACGGCCTTATTTTCAGAAAGGGTGTTGCAGCAACATAGAACGAAAGCAGCAGATTATCTAAGAAGAATCAGAAAAACCTGAACCTAAAATCTTTCTGACTTCACTTCTCACAAAATTTCATTTATTCTTATCTAGATGTACAATCTGGACTTCTGTAAAGGCCTTGTTAGCATTGATTTCCTATCAGTTTCTCATATACCAATGCTCTCTTGTAAGGAACTTGACATTTGGTTGTCATAAAAAAAATGAAGATTGGCAGATTTGTGTCAACTTAACTTTTAACCAAACTGCTATGCAACTGAGGAGGAAAGCAATGTTAACATTACGCATTTGATTCCAGTTCATGTGCTCAGTGGGCTAACATTTTAGAGTGCCCAGCCTCAACATGCATGTCAAATCAGTATGTAAATACCAGCAAATCTGAGGAGATTTGCTGTGTCTTCATGTGCCATATGCTAATGAGCACTATCCCAGGGAGCTGGAGGATTTCTTTTCCCTGTGAAAGGTGAATCAGAGGATGCTTTTGGAAAGCAGATCAATTTAGGAAGTGGTTTGGAGACTCTGAGCTTTTAATAGATGTCATGTGCCTAGACCAAGGATGAAAAATTTACTAAATAAATATTAATTCCTTTTATGGTCAGTTAATTCTCCAATGATAACAAGACAAAATTAAATCAAATCCCCAACAACAAAAACACCCAGAGAGTCGGTGAAGGCAAATAAGAGACATACAGGTTTTATAATCAACACAGAGAAAGTGTTCTTATTTAGCCTGTTTTGGAAACTGGCAAGTTTAAACACAAAAATGTCCTCATCAGGTATTTAAAAAGTGTGACTGGGCATTGGTTGGTTGTTAGATGTGAAGAAGAAAGGACGTGTAGTATCTGCAATTAGAGTACTGTTTAAAGTTTACTTTCTTGTTCATTGTTCTACAGGCGAAATGTTTTCTTTATGGAATGGCTTATTGTTACTCCCTCTGAAATATTAGGCAGATAATCAGGGGCAACAGAAAGAACCATTCTGGTCTCCTGGCACACTCTGATCTAAGTACTTTGTATTTACTTTGAAGTTTATTAAACTCTGTGTACTATAAAATGGAATAAGACACTACTCATTCTTTTAGACGTTATTGCAAACACTAAACATAGCGTGCCTTAGCAAAAGTAAAGCACTGTGTGGATATAAGCCGTGCTATTGGCAGCATCCTCTATTTGCTGTTTGCTACAGGATAAATAATACCATGCCTCCAAATTTGGAGAGACATCTTGTCTTCAGTCAATATGTCTTCTATAAAAGGATTCTTCCACCTTTAAATTATATTTTAAAGCAGCCTCTTAAAGTGCCTTTGAAAAGTTTACTACAGTTTCTCTTGCATATATGGATCTTTTCCTTTTGTGAAATCCCAGGGCCTTTCAAAGAAGGAAAGGTCATTTAGCTCATTGGGTCGATTATAGCGGTGATCCATTTCCCCAACGAGAAGCAAGGGAAGCGTTTCTCAATGTGTATCAGGCAAAAAGCTCTGAGACCATTAGGACTAAAACCCTGCATATGCCACAGGCTCCAGGCACCCGATTCCATCACAGACGATTGATGGTTCTGCCATCCGGGTGGCATCAGGCCCCGGACACTGCACTCTGTACTTCAGTAGGGAGGCAGGTTCACTGCAGCCTTCATCCAGTTTAAAAAATATTTTATTGACACATAGAGCATTCAGAGCCATAAAAATATATCATGTTTATCGCTATTTTTATGGCATGCATAGATATGGCACTGGGTCATTGAGCCATATAGTAGAAGACAAGCATTTATTTCACCTTAAGCTTCTACAAATAATGCAGAACTCAGCTTCTAGCCTCTGAGCAGGCTGGACAGATTTCATCCGAAATAAGCATTTAAGGAAAACCGAAAAATCAATGTCGATGCATATATTAGTGAAACGTCATAATTGGGCTTTGTAGATGCACAACAAGTCTGTTAGGAACCCACAAGTTCACATGTCTGCCAAAGGCATCAGAGGGCTAAATTGGAGATTTTGAAAAATGATCATCTTTCATGGGTGTGGGAATCCAGCCAGGAAATTTACCTTTAAGCCCTTTGACTAACGCCCAGAGTTTATGGTTACATTATCGCCCAAACTCTGATATACATTTTTATGGAGGGCAATTTCCTGAAGAATTACGATCCAGGACATTTGGTTTTTGACTTACAGAGTGGACAAGCAGCTCAGTAAGGATCTGGATGTCACAAATACATCTCTCCATTATCTAAGGCCAGGTTAGGGCCAAGTCTGTCGGGAAAAGTGTTGCAAAGAGATCAGAGAAAAGACTGACATTTGCATGTTAATGGCAGGTATAAGTGGAAAGGAAGCATGAAGACATTTGCATCTGATTTAAGCCCCGTGCTTACTCAGCAGAATGCCCATGTCACAACTCCTTGGGCAGCGTTAGAATGGGAGACGGGCAAAGACAATATTGAAAGAAATGATAGGAGGTGAAGACTTTACAAACATAGATGGCATAACTGTCAAATGTTCAGAGAAAGTTTTCAACATCTTCCCAGGGAGTGATTTGTCTTAATCTGGCTAAATGTTTAGTTTACCTGGAGGCATAGACTATCTCCCCTTATTAAACGTCCACTCCTATAGCCTCCAAAAAGGTTAACTATTTTTCTTCTGAGACATCATCAGTGTTTCCTTTGTGTTAAAGCATGTGCATATGACTTTTTCATTAGATGACTTAAATTCCTTCAAGGCAGAAACTATCTCATTAATGTATCTATATTCCACAATTTCCAGGAACTCATGTGTGCAGAAAATAGCATACATTAGACCCTAAAGAAATAAGTGATGAATGAGTGGATAAAGAAAGAAGCATTGCAATACAGCACAGCATGGTTATAATGCTCTGCCTATAGTCTGCTTCATTCATTGAACTAAGACACTTTCGCATCAATAAGAGCTATTGAAAATGAAAAGTTTAAAGAAGACACGGTTTCCTTAAGAACACAAACATAAAAAGTAAATACAGCCTTTGTTGCAAAACTTTTTATGCTTTGTTTCGAGTTTTTCTTTTTAAATATTTATAGCCCTTGATTTTCTTTGGGTCCAAGTCAAGCATACACAAGCAAGTATGGTCTTGAAATCAGATGATGAGAAGTGGCAGATATACCTGAAGCAGAATATCAAAGAACAAAGCAAGAAAGGATTTGCTTGTCACTAAATATAATGGTATACATTATTTTGTTTTATTGTGTTTAAAATCTGGTGTCAGCTGCCACAGAAAGAACTAGGCAACAGCAGGTGTCTTCTGTAATGACCTGCTAAGACATATTGAGTTCTCTTCTGTATTCTAGAAGGAGAATCACTTGCAAGGAGTATTTTGGCTCTTTGGAGATATGGAGTCATTTACCTGCTCAGGACGGCTTACTGGAGGATGGTGAGAACTGCAGGCAGGCACTTTTCCCATGATGGAGCAATTGCTCACATGGAGTGTAACTTGTCTCTATAGCTTCCAAGATGCTTTTGAAATGTGCTATTTAGAGGAGGAGAAGGAAAAAAAAGTTGTTTTCAAGCAAGAGATACATTTTTTTTAAGAAAAAAAAGGATGTATGTTTTATTCCATCTGATCTTTCTTATTTTTAAGCTGCAGTGTTTAAAGAGATGTGCCCTCGCCACTCACTGCTTCTCATCCTGGGCGGCAAAGTACAAAATTGTGTCATTTGGCAGCTCCATCATTCACCTGCTGTGGAAGTTTAGACCAGGCACTTAATGTCTCTGTTGTTTCAACTCCGTCTGTAAAATAAAGGACGCAGTTAGCTGTTAGTTGTGTCTGTCTCTTTGTGACCCCATGGACCACAGACCACCAGGCTCCTCCGTCCACAGAACTCTCCAGGCAAGAGTACCGGAGTGGGTTGCCATTTCCTTCCCCAGGGGATCATCCCGACCCAGGGATTGAACCCAGGTCTCCCACATTTCAGGAAGACTCTTTACTCTCTGAGCCACCAGGGAAGCCCCCAAAATAAAGGATGAGAAAGTATTTATTTCTAAGGAACGAATGAATTGACATAGGTAAAACACTTAGAACAGCAATCTTTTTCTGTGTTAAATACTGTTTGTGAGGTCTGAAGGTGATTGAACAAAATTTGTTTTTCTTCTGTTGCATCTTGGTTCAAAGTGTGGTGAAAGTTCCTGTTAAAAATGTAAACAGTCAGAAATTACTAAAACATTTATCAAACACTGAGAAAATCACCTGTGCCAAGTTTTCATCAGCTTTAATTCCTGGGGCTCTGGTTCTAGCATTCACACCTTTTAATAACGTGATCTTACCTTTTGACACGTCATTTCCCTGCTCTTCTAATCAAACCATCCTCGCTAAGCTATAACCAGTGCAGACTGCTAATTATTCCTCAAACATATCTGGACATTTTGACCTCTGTTCCTTCCATCTAGAATGACTTTCTCCTCCAAATCTTGCCTTTTCTTTAAGGCTAAATATATATGCTATTTCCTATGAAAGATGATGCTCCAATTCACACAGGCAGAAAAATATAACTTTTCCCTCCAGGTTTTGATGTTTTCTCGTGTCTTCCAAATGGCTCACTTATTTTGGTTTCTGCTCTACATTTAAGCCATTTGCCTCCAAAAACGGAAACTGAAGCAACTGACACCAGCTTTGCCCACAACAGGCATTTGATAAATGTTTTAAGAGTCAATGACTCTTCAACTCCACACATAGAAACACAGATTTGAAAAAAACCTCTATTCCTAATACAGGAAGTAGAGACAGCTCTCAATATTTATTCAGGGATTTTTTTTTTGAAAAGCAAATACTGCCAGCATTTGGAGTTGGTGATAGAAATAGAAGTATTAAAGTCTGACCTGGAGGGCTTTGAGACATCTGCCTCCTCTTTTTGAAGACAACATTTAGATAGAAAAACAATGGTCCAGTAAGGTGTAGTGTGTGCCATAGATGTAAACAACTGTACTTGAGGAGCATCTGGGCAGGTTTCACAGTGGGGCAGCACCTGAAGTGACTCCTGGAGGAGTTTTCCAGGTGCTGTGGTTTAGAATGGCAGGCAAGTTTGGGGAGAAAGCATAATCAGAGCACTAAGTTATGACAAATAATAACTAGAAGAATAACTGGCATGTATCAGTCAAGTGCTATGCTAAGCTCCTTAATCATCCCCATAATCCTAGGAGTTAAGCACACTTATGATTCCCATTTTACCAAGAAAGAAGCTATGATACATTAGTAAGTGTTCACTAGAAAAGCAACTGATATGAAATCAAGCGTGTGTGTGTGTGTGTGTGCGTGTGTGTGTGTGTGTGTGTGTGTGTGCAGTGAGAGAGAGAGAGAGAGAGAGAAACAGACAGATGTAGAGACAGTGGCAGAGAGAGATAGAGAGATTTGTTTTAAGAAATACAAATGTGATTGTGCATCGGGCAAGCCCCAAAACCGCAGGGTAGACTGGCAAGCCAGAGAGCCAGGGAAGACTTGCGTTTAGAGCCTGAAGACCTTCTGCTGGCAGAATTCCCTCTTCTTTGAAGAAAGACAGTCTTTCCTCTTCATGCCATCAGCTGACTGGATAAGGCCCACCCACATCATGAAAGGTAATCTGCTCTGCTGACATTTTACTGGTTTAAACGTTACTTGAAGTGAAGTGAATCTGTGGCAGTCTTGTCCAGCTCTTTGCAACCCCATGGACTGTAGCTCACCAGGCTCCTCCATCCATGGAATTTTCTAGGCAAGAGTACTGAGTGGGTTGCCATTCCCTTCTCCAGGGGATCTTCCCAACTCAGGAGTCAAACCCAGGTCTCCCACATTGCAGGAAAACCAAGTTATTCAGCCTCTTTTTCTCCACTAATTTTCCTACTACACTGTCTGTTTCTAATCTCTCTATATGTCTGTAATTAAATAAGTTTTTTCCTAGGACGTCTACTCCATCTCCCCTTCAAAGTACCCTGGATCCACTGGGGCTGGACCCCAGCAAGTGGTGTGACCCCATGGACTGTAGCCTACCAGGCTCCTCCATCCATGGAATTTTCTAGACAAGAGTACTGAGTGGGTTGCCATTCCCTTCTCCAGGGGATCTTCCCAACTCAGGAGTCAAACCCAGGTCTCCCACATTGCAGGTGGATGCTTTACCATCTGAGCCACCAGGGACACCCAAATGTTACTTAATTTTATCTAAAAAATGCTTTCACAGAAACAGCTAGAATAGCCTGTTGCCAAATATCTGGGTACTGTGGCCTAGCCAAGCTGGTTCACAAAATGCAACATTACATATGGCCAATGAGGTCATTTAGTGATGCTCACGTAGCTAATTGCAGTGGAGCTGGGGTTCAGACTCCCATTTTACATTGCCTTGTTTTCAGACCCATGAACTAGTTATTTCTGGAAAGAGCTGGTCACACTCCAGCTAGAACCTCTAAGCTGAAGTCTAGAGTCAGAAATGCGAAGGAAAAAAAAAAAAAAAAAACTAGTGAAAACTGCCAAGTTTAAGTAGGTAGTCCAAGAGTTGGAAGCCAAGCAGAAACAGAATCGATGTGGAAACAGGTGTTGAGCAGGAAGAGGTTTTACACTGCCTGATCACCTTCTTGAGTAGGAAAGTACATGTGTTGGTCAACCAGCCTGAATTATAGGAAAAGTAGGTTTGAAGGCAGGTTGACCACAATCTGTCCAACAAACCAAAAGATTGCTATGAAAACTCAGGCTCAAAATCATGGGAATCTAAGTTAAGGATAATAACAAAATAGTTAATACAGATGTGAAGCAAGTTGAGTTCAAGTTCACATAGGTGGCAAATGGCAGAATTCTTGCCCCTATCCTGCAACTATATTTGTTTAGTTAACACTGGCCAGGTTCGCAGAATTGCTGAGTAGAGGAAGAGAAGAAGAGAGATACACAGAGCCATTGAATGCAACCAGCAAAAAGCCCAAGAAAGATCATCAGTGAGCAATGCCAGCAGTAGCTATGGTGCCATGCTAATAAATGTATAGATTTGCAAAGATATGAAAGGGCGTAGAAAAAATTAGCTACATTAGAAAATTATCCTGTCTTTGCTAGAAGTAAAAGTGCTCTAAATATGGAAGTGAAAAAAAAAAAAAAAACTAGTGAAAACTGCCAAGTTTAAGTAGGTAGTCCAAGAGTTGGAAGCCAAGCAGAAACAGAATCGATGTGGAAACAGGTGTTGAGCAGGAAGAGGTTTTACACTGCCTGATCACCTTCTTGAGTAGGAAAGTACATGTGTTGGTCAACCAGCCTGAATTATAGGAAAAGTAGGTTTGAAGGCAGGTTGACCACAATCTGTCCAACAAACCAAAAGATTGCTATGAAAACTCAGGCTCAAAATCATGGGAATCTAAGTTAAGGATAATAACAAAATAGTTAATACAGATGTGAAGCAAGTTGAGTTCAAGTTCACATAGGTGGCAAATGGCAGAATTCTTGCCCCTATCCTGCAACTATATTTGTTTAGTTAACACTGGCCAGGTTCGCAGAATTGCTGAGTAGAGGAAGAGAAGAAGAGAGATACACAGAGCCATTGAATGCAACCAGCAAAAAGCCCAAGAAAGATCATCAGTGAGCAATGCCAGCAGTAGCTATGGTGTCATGCTAATAAATGTATAGATTTGCAAAGATATGAAAGGGTGTAGAAAAAATTAGCTACATTAGAAAATTATCCTGTCTTTGCTAGAAGTAAAAGTGCTCTAAATATGGAAGTGTAAATAATGAATAAAATAAAGATGAAAGTAACTTTATGGATTTGCAAAGCACTGCGCTGTACTCTTTAGATATGTAAGCTAATTCAATCCATTGGATAGTATCAAGAATAAGCATTTGCACCATTTTTATTTCAAGAAGATTGTCAGTTGCCCACAATGACCCATGGCTGGTGATGGCAGACATGGTTTGTGAGCCCAGGAATTTGTTGTCATTGCTTAGTCACCCAGTTGGGTTCAACTCTTTCTTGACCCCGTGGTCAATGTAGCCTGCCAGGCTCACCAGCCCATGGGATTTCCCTGGCAACAATACTGGAATGGGTTATAATTCCTTCTCCAGAGGATCTTCTCATCCCAGGGACTGAACTAGCTCTCCTGCTTGGCAGACATTTGCCAGATTCTTGCTCGTATTCTTGCTCAGATTCTTCACACCTGAGCCACCACAGAAGCCCTCAGGCCCATGGCTGCCTTCAAATCCCATGTAATTTTCCTTTCAGTGGGACTTCCCTGGTGGCTTACACGGTAAAGCGTCTGTCTACGATGCGGGAGACCCGGGTTCGATCCTTGGGTTGGGAAGAGCCCTTGGAGAAGGAAATGGCAACCCACTCCAATACTATTGCCTGGAAAATCCCATGGACAGAGGAGCCGGGTAGACTATAGTCCATGGGGTTGCAAAGAGTCGGACACGACTGAGCAACTTCACGTTCACGTTCATTCTGACAGAAGCATGAGCCAATGACATTAGCTGTTCCCTGAGTGTCACGTGTGAGAAGATACTTATTTAGAACATTTTTCTTTCCGTAGTAAAGCTCTGGTGAAGGGTTCAATGACCCAAATCACTTGCTTCCAAAACACTGGTCTTACAGACATAACATTTCACAAATGATTCCACAACTCAGAACACATATTCACCATCCATTCTACACTGTAGAAAACCTGGAATAACCCAAACTTTGTCATTCAGCTAGTGGATAAATCGTGGCTGTTCTAGGAATCACCTCTTATTCTACCTTCATTATTTCCTGCCCAAATGGTTCTCTTGGCAGAAGTCCAACTGGATATCCTTCCACTTCCAGGCCAAACATCTCACATGTTATGGGTGCAAATGGCAGCATTGTGCTAAATGAATTATTGCCGCACTTCTAGCTGTGGATGAACCAAGCAGGATCAGAAGGCAACTTCCCATAGCATCCGGTAAACCAGTGAACAAAATACCAGCCTGTTGTGTCTATTGTTCACATCCAAAATCAGCTTTAAAAACCGAAGTAAACAGTCTAATAAACTTAAGAAAATTGCAGCTGCTCATAAATGATAAAGACTACAGCTCTCTGTACATTTTTTCTATCAGCACATAAGCCACATATGAAAGCTATAAAACTGATTATTTTATAAGCTACAATATAGTAATACAGTTACAGAATTTTTGAAAAGTATTTAAACTTCCAAGTCAATCAATAGGCAATGGTTATGAACAATGGTTACTGAAAATCATCATATATTCATAAACTCAAAAAAATTTATGTAAAGACTTAACATTGCTTACTACTTTCAAAAAGCTTTGCTAATTTTTGTGTTTGTGTTGTCTGCTTTTACATAAAATGTTTCTATGGTACCTATAGGATATCAGTCAAGGAAAACTTGTCCTTTTTAAATTTGAATCTCCAGGAAAAGAATAAAGAAATATATGCAATATTTACACAATCACATGCCCAGTGACCAGCATCTGAAACATTATTTAGCAAATACGTTTATATACTAGACTTTGGGCATTCTAAGTTATCAAGATATAACACATACTCTGATGGAAGGAAAAACTTAGAAAGAAGAAACAGATAATTGATCAGGTAGTTTTATACAAATAAACCAGTGCATCAAACCTAAGTTGATAACTGGGCAGATAAGTAGGAGGACGCATGGGCAGATACTACAAGATGCTATGGATTGAACGGTGTGCCCCTAGAATTCATATGTTGAATCCCTAATTCCCTAAATGTGACTATGTTTGACAACAGGGTCTTCAAGGAGGCAATTAAGATTAAGTTAAATTCAAAATATTATGTTGCCTCACTAGTAAGAATGAATTAGCTATCTACCAGTATCAAATGTCCAGTATTAAAATGTTAATATATGTATGCGTGCCTGTGTGGTAAGACCCTTCAGTCCGGTTTGACTCTTTATGACCTCGTGGACTGTGGTCTGCCAGTCTCCTCTGCCCATCATAGTCCTCAGGCAGGCATGCTGGAAGGGGTTGTCTCGCCTTCCTCCAGGGGACCTTCCCTAGGGACCACCTCTCCTGCGTCTTCTGAATCACAAGCAGATTCTGTACTGTTGAGCCACGGGAGAAGCCCCTTCAGTTCAGTTCAGTTCAGTTCAGTCGCTCAGTC
>SJYC01050468.1:0-48772 GCA_006408675.1 Madoqua kirkii | reverse complement strand
TTGTGAGATGCGTCCAACTGTGCCATAGTTTGGACATTCTTTGACATTGTCTTTCTTCAGGATTAGAATGAAAACCAACCTTTTCCAGTCCTGTGGCCATTGCTGAGTTTTCCAAATTTGCTGGCATATTGTGTGAAGCACTTTCACAGCATCATCTATTAGGATTTGAAATATCTCAACTGGAATTCTGTCACCTTCACTAGCTTTGATCATAGTGATGCTGCCTAAGGCCCATTTGACTTATTCCAGGATGTCTGGCTCTAGGTGAGTGATGGCACCATGTTGGTTATTGGGTCATGAAGATCTTTTCTGTATAGTTCTTCTGTGTATTCTTGCCACATCTTCTGAATATTGTCTCCTTCTGTTAGGTCCATACTGTTTTAGTCCTTTATTGTGCCCATATTTTCATGAAATATTCACTCGGTATCTCTGATTTTCTTGGAGAGATCTCTAGTCTGTCCCCTTCTATTGTTTTCCTCTGTTTCTTTGTACTGATCACTGAGGAAAGCTTTCATATCTCTCCTTGCATTTGTTTGTATAGTTCTTCTGTGTATTCTTGCCACATCTTCTGAATATTGTCTCCTTCTGTTAGGTCCATACTGTTTTAGTCCTTTATTGTGCCCATATTTTCATGAAATATTCACTCGGTATCTCTGATTTTCTTGGAGAGATCTCTAGTCTGTCCCCTTCTATTGTTTTCCTCTGTTTCTTTGTACTGATCACTGAGGAAAACTTTCATATCTCTCCTTGCAATTGTTTTGAATTCTGCAATCAGAAGGGTATACCTTTCTTCTTCCTCCTTTGCCCATAACTTTTCTTTTCATAGCTATTTGTAAGGCCTCCTCAGACAACCATTTTGCCTTTTTGCATTTCTTTCTCTTGGGGCTGGTCTTGATCACTGCCTCCTAAATGATGACATGAACCTCTGTCCACAGTTTTTCTAGAACACTATATCTATCAGATCTGGCCCCTTGAATCTATTTCTCACTTCCATTGCATAATCATGAGAGATTTGGTTTAGGTCATACCTGAATGGTCTAATGGTTTTTCCCACTTTCTTCAATTTAAATCTGAATTTGGCAATAAGAAGATCATGATCTGAGCCACAGTCAGCTCCTGGTCTTGTTTTTGCTGACTGTATAGAGCTTCTCCTTTTTTGGCTGCAAAGAATATAATCAGTTTGATTTTGGTTTGACCATCTGATGTCCTTGTGTAGAGTCGTCTCTTGTGTTTTTGTAAGAAGGTATTTGCTATGACCAGTGTGTTCTCTTGGCAAAACTCTTAGCCTTTGCCCTGCTTCAGTTTGTACTCCAGGGCCAAACTTGTCTGTTACTCCAGATATCTCTTGACATCCTACTTTTCATTCCAGTTTCCTATGATAAAAATGACATCTCTCTTTTCTCTGGTCTTAGTTCTAGATAGTCTTGTATGTCATCATAGAACCTTTCAGCTTCAGCTTCTTTGGCATTACTGGTTGGGGCATAGACTTGGATTACCATGATACTGAGTGGTATGCCTTGGAAACGAAGAGAGATCACTATGTCAATTTTGAAATTGTATCTAAGGACTGCATTTTGGACTCTTTTGTTGACCATGATGGCTTCTTCATTTCCTGTAAGGGATTCCTGCCCACAGTGGTAGATATAATGGTCATCTGAGTTAAATTCACCCATTCCAGTCCATTTTAGTTCGCTGGTTCCTAGAATGTTGATGTTCACTGTTGCCATCTCCCGTTTGACCACTTCCAATTTATCTTGATTTGAGGACCCAACATTCCAGACTTCTATGCAATATTGTTCTTTAGAGCATTGGACTTTACACATCCGCCACTGGGCACTGTCTTTGCTTTGGCTCTGCCTCTTCATTTTTCCTGGAGTTATTTCTCCACTCTTCTCCGGTAGCATATTGGGCACCTTCCGACCTGGGGAGTTCCTCTTTCAGTGTCATATATTTCTGCCTTTTCATAATACGTGTGCTCAGGAGTTTCAAATAGTCTCCCTTGAAATTCTGTTACTCTGATCAGTACTTAAATATGACAGAGTGTTCATTTACCTGTCTCCCAGATCTCTTCTGTTCTGTAGGGAAACAGAAGTTAATTACATTGGCTAAAAGTTGTAGCCATTATGTCTGAATGGAACTTGCTTCTTAAATTTGTAATAAATAAATGAATAAAAACAAAATGATTATGTTATTGTGGCAGTAGGTAAAAAAGAAAAGACAGTAAATAGCATAGTTATGTTGTAGAAGATTTTAAGAGTTGTGACATTTATTCACCTTGATTTAAAATACTTGCAAATAATGAGCTTGAAAGAAGCATTACAATGTGTAAAATTTTTGCAAAGTTGGTTCAGTTTTTATGACTTTATTCATAAGATGAAGAACTGGCTTGCTAATACTGTGGAAAAAATGTTATAGCAGTTGTAAAAAAAAATGGGTAAAACTGGAATTCAGTTTACTTTCCATTAAAATAGATTTTTCTTTTTCCTAATTTGTGTCTTCTGTATATTTTCCTTGGATAATAAACATTTTTTATACGGTGAGAGCTTTTACAATTTTCATGACTTTTTGTGCATGCTCTTGAACAGTATTTTAACAAGTCATTTCTGGAAAAACTAGAAACCTCAGGCAGTAAAGGACTTGCCTGCAATGTAGGAGACCCAGGTTTGTTCTCGGGTCAGGAAGATCCCCTGGAGAAGGGCAAGGCAACCCACTCCAGTATTCTTGCCTGGAGAATTCCATGGGACGAGGAGCCTGGTAGACTATAGTCCATGGCATCTCAAAGACTATATGTTAGTGACAAGACTGAGTCACCAACATTTTCACTTTAGAAACCTTAAAATTCTTTGTTGCTTGGTGGAAAGAAAGCAAGTGTTTATCTTAAATAAAACATGTTTATCTTAAATATTACCTTAAACTTGTTCTTTCTACACCTATGACATATCCCATGTTTTTTTTCTCCTTTCATAATTGCTTTGATATTACCTTTTTCAAATTAAGACCCCCAAATCACAGTAATTAGCTATCCTGTACCTTCAACTTAACCTTAGAGTTGCCCAAACTATCTCCAAGCAATGCCAAAGATAAGCTTGCTCATCTTACAAAATGAAAAGGATAAGAGTATGTAAATATGTTTGGCATCTTTTCATGTTTTTAATTTACTCAACATTATTGTGAGAGCTGTCCTATTCATCAAGCCCACAATGTGAGAAGAGCTAGAAAAATCAAAAGAGAAACTCAGTCTCTGCAGGTTAATTATATACAAGTGAAATGATATCAATAGGCATGCATTTACACAAACATGTGCTTTTCAAGTTGGATAGAAGTAAAATCATGTTCAAGTATAAAGACTGGTGGAATAACTGTCAACAAATTGATTTTTTTAATATTTTATGTCTAAGTTTAAATAGAATTTTTATTTATGAACACTCTCTGGGGAATTGCTTCTACAGTGAAAAATAATCCAATTGGAAAAAATGATACAACAATCTTTTGTTGATTTTAGATGAAGCCATCAATGAAATCACTCCTGAAAGGCATTCAGGTCAACTTCAACTCACTGGCCAATATTGTTATGGGTGACAGGATGAATCTAGACTTCCTCCTGGTGGGTTATGGTATAGTCTGTGTGTAGATTGCTGTTGTATCCGACTCTTTGTGACCCCATGGACTGTAGCCTGCCAGGCTCCTCTGTCCATGGAATTCTCCAGCAAGAATACTGGGAAGGGTAGCCATTCTCTTCTCCAGGGAACTTTCCAACCCAGGGATCGAACCCAGGTCTCCCATGTTGCAAATGGATTCTTTACTCTCTGAGCCACCTGTGAAGCCCAAGGTGTAGTCTACGTAATTGCTAATACGTCCTGTTGCTTCTGCTGCTAAATCACTTCAGTCATGTCTGACTCTTAGAGACTCCATGGACTGCAGCCTACCAGGCTCCTCCATCCATGAGATTTTCTAAGCAAGCGTACTGGAGTGGGATACCACTGCCTCCTCCAACTAATATATCCTATGGTACCTCAATTAATGCCTTGAACCAAGTAGAAAAACCAATAAAGAAATGTAAGGAAAATTCAACCTGACTTTGCAAGATAGACTGTTGGTTTTAAGGGTTTGTTTAGCCAGCTGGGTCAGCCCATGACATTGACTGGCATAGTTGAGGGCAATACTGCAGACTGGTTTTTCCAAGAAGGGTTCCTTCTTGGAACCCTGTTGATTGTAGTCTTAATTAACACTGTATGAGACAAAGGGAATGGATTTGTAGCCAACCTTTGTTAACTACATAAAATTCAAAGTGGCTAGCAGAGCAGCGTATACTCATGGGAAGGTTTGCTGAGAGCAAAAACCATCAAGAAGAGAGATGTGGATTTCTCAGAGACACAAATTTATGTGTGTTTCTTGAAATCCTGCACAGTGTTCAAGCAAAGCACACATTTTTTTGTTGTTGTTGTTGTAAATGATATTTTCAAAACTATTTTATAAAAAAACCTTGGAAGATAGTGACAATGTCTCATTCAAGATTCAGGCAAGAGATTTTTTTAGCACTCAGTGTAATAAATACTGTATTTCCCTTTGGTTCAATGGATCGATTTACTGGCAGTCTGTTTAAAAAGATTTGGTTTTCTTGATTTTGGGGTTCCTCATCTTTCACACAAGCATCATTCACCGTTGTCCTTTTGCACTGCCCCAAAAGAAATATGGACCATTGCCCCACAAGACATATGGACCATTGCCCCACAAGACATATGGCCCAGAGGAACTGACACAAACGTGAAGTCGGTGCTGCTTCCTGTGCTGTCAGTAATACAATCTATTCCTCTGCTTTAGTAATCTTGTCTCTTCTATTCGAATCTATGAACTGTGGCAAGTAAGCTTGCAAGTACAGTAAACTCTCATAATTCTTGATATTCAGTTCTTTTAAGATAAATACTAAGATTATGAAAGACAGAGTCATTTTAAAAACATGTTTCAGATGAAAAGAAACTAAAGAGACCTAACAACTAAATACAGTGTATCCTCTTTAATTGTGTCTCGGAACATAGGAAATGCTAGCGAAGCCCTTGGTGAAACTGGACGAGAGTGTGTCAACTAGATAATAGTATAGTAACAATGATCATTTCCTGAATGTGATCATTGTTTCATGTTGTATTCAAGTACACAAACGTATTTTGTAGTAAGGAAGAATCATGTCTGCAATCTATTCTCAAAAGTCTCAGAAAAATATGAAGAGAAGGGAAGAGAAAAAGTAAGAGAGAATGAAAGAATAATAATGGCATTGTAAATGTTTACAAGTAGAGAATCTGGGTGAAAGGAATACAGGAATTTCTTAGTTTTACAACTCTCTGGCATGTCTAAAATTATTCTTAAATAAACCATTTTGTTTTAAATAGTGGAAAATCCTAAAGGGAGAATAATAAGATTTCTTTTAAAAGTAAATCACAAGGAAAAATGTGATGGTGGAGGAAGCTATTATTTAAAAGTAGTTTAAGTCCTATAATCTTACATTGATTCAGTCGCTCAGTTGTGTCCAACTCATTGTGACCCCAAGAATCACAGCACGCCAGGCCTCCTTGTCCATTATCAACTCCCAGAGTTCACCCAAACTTATGTGCATTGATTGAGTCAGTGATGCCATCCAGCTGTCTCATCCTCTGTCATCCCCTTCTCCTCCCGCCCCCAATCCCTCCCAGCATCAGGATCTTTCCCAATGCGTCAACTCTTCGCATGAGATGGACAAAGTACTGGAGTTTCAGCCTCAGCATCATTCCTTCCAATGAACAGCCAGGACTGGTCTCCTTTAGGATGGAATGGTTGGATCTCCTTGCAGTGCAAGGGACTCACAAGAGTCTTCTCCAGCACCACAGTTTAAAAGCATCAATTCTTTGGTGCTCAGCTTTCTTCACAGTCTAACTCTCACATCCATACATTAACACTGGTAAAACCTTACATCAACCAATTACAAATAGATCAATTTTATTAGATCTTAATTCAAGCACACTACAAAATTTTTAAATTAAGGTAAATTTGAACATTGAGTGAATATTTGATGAAGCTAAAGAAAATTTTAAGTATACCTTGTTGGTGTAGATACATGTCAAAAAAAATATTTCCTTTTCTCTCAGAGGTTCATATGGAAATATTTACAAATGGAATTAGCTTCCAAATAATTCAGTGGTGGTAGAGAACAGATGGGGTGTAAATAGAAGAATGACCAAACATTCATAAAGCTAAGGAATTGTTACCTAGGAGTTCACTACGCTGTTTTTTAACTTTTGCCTATGCTTAAAAGTTTTCATAATATATGCACTTAAATAACTATGGAAATGCAGGAGGCAAAAGAGCAAAGAAAATCTCTAAGAATAACGTTTTAGGATTCATTACATTGGATAGGAAAACTAGTAAAGATAACTAATTAAAACAGTGTGGTATTAATGTACAGATAAACGTATCAAGAAACAGTCCCTCTAAATACAAGCAATTATTATATGCAAAAAATAGTTCTATAGAGCAGCAGAGAAAAGATTGATTTGAAATAAATTATGTGTGGTATTGGTTAATTGGATATCCAGATAGAGAAAAATTATACTTACCCCTCCCTCTCAATGAACACAAAAAATCAATTCCAGTGAATCATAGATTAAAATGAGAAACAATAAAGCAAATGAGAAAATAGGAAAATATCTTCACAGCCTTAAGGTGGGGAAGATTTTTAAAATTATGCTACAAATATACTAACAAAAATTAAAATATGGATAGATTGCCTTATGTTAACTTCCAAATATTAAAAAGTTACCTCAGATTCATGTTGATATATGGCAAAACCAATACAATATTGTAAAGTAAAAAAAAAAAAAAAGATAAATAAAAAAAGAAGTAACATTAAGACAGTGAAAAGGAAACTTCAGCATGGTAAAAGATACTATGCATTGATAGTGGCAATGGTTTAGCTGCTAAGTCATGTCCAACTCTTGTGACCCCATGGACTGTAGCCTGCCAGGCTCCTCTGTCCACGGGATTTTCCAAGTAAGAATACTGGATTGGTTTTCCATTTCCTTCTCCAGGGGAGCTTCCTGACTCAGGGATCAAACCCCGGTCTCTTGCATTGCAGGCAGCCTCTTTACCAATTGAGCCACCAGGGAAACCTCACTATTCTGCAATACGGAGACCAAAATAGCACTCGTACCAAGAATACATAATAACTGGGGCTTCCCTGGTGGCTTAGACCGTCTCATTAAATCCCCCTATTCTAAGTCGTATAATGTAGGCATAATTATTTTTCTCATTTTCAGGTGGAGAAGCTGAGTCTTAGGTTGACTAAACCACCAGTTCATAATCATAAACCTAGCACAACCATGTCTGAAATGTAGGTTGCCCTACTCTGTCCTCCTTGAGTTTATCCCAATGTTCCACTGACTACCACTAAAACCTTCCAGATGCGGGCAGTCTGTGACCCACTGCAAGGGAGAAATCAGAGAAGGCAATGCAGAGGATTGTCCCAGTGCTAAAACACACTGAGCACTGAGCAGCAAGTGCAGGGCAAAGGGGTGTGGGTGAAACGTTTTCTTTTTTACAGGAGTGAGACCAGTGCTTTCAGTCAGAGCAAGTCATGAAGCTCAAGCAAAAGCTCACTGGATAAAAGGCACCTATTGTTCATCTCACAAGACAACTGGAGGGTGTTCCAGAGAGAGTGAAGCGAAAGGCGAATTACCTGGTGGAAATGTCAGCAGGACGGGACTGCACGCTAGGGCATTTTTCGTGAACAACTGACAACAGCTAAAGATAAACTGAGCATGCGGTGGCCCTCCAGGCTCCAGGAGACCCTGGGTGCTCCTTTCATCTTCATAAATGCTTGAATGAAGTGTTTAAATTCTTTCTGCTTTTGGACTGGTATTCATGGGCACGAGAGGTATATTATTAAACATTTCCTCTGCCCTAGCTTCAAATAGCTGTCATTAATAGCTAGTGGGTAAATACTGGGTTTACCATTAAAAGCACAGGACATTTGAGCCATTTGGTTGTCAGAAGTGAAGGCCTGTCTTCTGCCATCCACACTCCATTTCTGCTTCCCACAGACAGACACAAAGACAAGGCTCCTGTCCAAGGGAAAGGTGTGCAGACTGAAATCATAAAATGAAATTAAGCAGTGTCTGTGAGAAGTGATCTTGTGATGGTGAATGATGAAAAATAAAATGAATGATGAAAAATGATATTGTCCTAGTGAGAAGCTGAAATCAAAATAATAAAATCAACTGTCTCTGAGGTCTATTTTAAAAAGCAAAATCATTACGAAAATATAGAAATAGTTTTGCTTTTAAGTTTCTTAAAGATCCAGGCCACTTTTTTGGTGTTTTTCTTCCCACAGTGCTTTGCACATTTTGTCGTATTTATATCAAATTTAATCAGAGCTTATTATTGTTAAGAATGGCATACTTCTTAAAGAAATCTAACATTAAAGGAAATAAAAAGCTGTTCTTTCTCATGTGTAAGCAAAAATTGTTCCGACATCTCCTTAGTTAATCCCACAATAAATTAGGTACCAATATTGCCCACATTTTACAAATAGAAGTCACCAAGACATTATTTAGATTTTTGAGGTTATACAACTAGCAAAGGGCAAAGCTGAGATTTGAGTCAGCTGTCTTAAACTCTGTAGTTGAGAGGGTTATCAAAATATGCTGAGTAGTTTGGAGTTTCTTGTTCATGATGTGAAAAGTTGAGATCACTAGCAAAATATCTTTGTTGATACCTTTAAAAAGCATGTCTAGCCATTTAATATCTAGCCAACTGACATTATAGATATTAAATTAATACAGTAGAATATTGGATGGAATTTAATGTATCCTTTTTCTAAATTTTGGGGGGAACAAAAAAGGAATTCACCCAGGAAACATTAATCTGCCTAAATAGGAATAGATCTAAAACACTGGAAGAGTCGCATACAACTAACCAACTTACTCATTCTTATTTCCTATAGAATCACCTATGCAGCTACAATTTTAAAAGTGCAGAAAAAAATAGTATACCCACAATTCTCATTAGCTTTGTTAAACTTGTGCAATATGTATAACCTTTAAAAACATAAAAACCAATGACAAATACTGGGAAAACCAGCATGGAAGAATGAATTCCCTTACAATTTGTGTTTAAATCTCAGGGACATTTGAGTAAAGTCCTAGCAGTCAACGCCGGAGTGTGTGCTAAGGTGCTTCACTCGTATCTGACCCTTTGCCGCGCTATGGACTGTAGCCACCAGACTTCTCTGTCCGTGGTGTTCTCCAGGTGAGAATCCTGGAGTGGGTCCCCATCTTGGGCATCTTCCCAACCCAGGCACTGAAATCCGCATTTCTCTCCCGCTCATGAAAACTGGGGAACCCCCAGTTCAAGAGAGGAAATGCAAAAAATGAGTGAACCTGTACAAACGGATTTGTTAACAGCGAAGCCTACAAAGCAGATTCTCTGCTTGTGAATGGTTCTCAGAGACGTAAGTGCATGTGTGTATGTATGTGTGAATGGTAAGACTCAGAAGAGAAACCACAAAGGAGTCACAGAAGAGGTATAAGAGCAGGAACCAAGGACACAGAGATCAGGGGACAAAGGCTTAAAAAAAAATGAGGAAAGAGCCTCAACATGAATTAAGAACTATGGAATCTAATCCCAGATACTTGTTGTATCTCTGGGCTGACTACTTTATTTCCCTGGGATACATTTTCTATGAGTAAAATGGGATTGTAAGATTGCATAATTTTGTGACTTCTTCCAACTCTTTCATAAATGCCATCTTGTGAGAAGGAGGGATCAATAGCACTAAATGTCCTAATGGAGGAAAAGAGAATGAAGCACACTCATTCAAGTAGGAATAAGCTCTTTGTGATCTTTTAAAAAGCTATCTTCTTGCTTATATAAGAATAGAATGGATGGTAAGTCATCATACCCTAATCTTAAGCAATTGGAATGCTGATGCTGATGGCTAAATTGCTTTGCCCACCAGGCTCCTCTGCCCAAGGGATTCTCCAGGCAAGAATACTGGAGTGGGCTGCCATTTTCTCCTTTAGGACATTTTCCCAAGCCAGGAATTGAACCTGCATCTCATGTTTTCTGCATTGTCAGGCAGGTTGTTTACCTCTAGTGTCACGAGGAAGATCAGCAACTGGAATAATCTCCTTTAACGTGTACTAGAGCCCCAATTTATAAAGACGGCCAGTGAGACTACTGTGTCTGAGTCAAGAAGTCAGTTCAGGAGGCCAAAATGAATATGACTACAATCTAAAGGAATTTTGGATAAGGAAAACCAAAGGTCGGAATCTGGGATGAATGAAAAGGGAACTAAGACAAGCGCTTTAGAGAGTTCAACACGAGTAAGATTTCTTGCATGCACGTGTAGGATGGCAAGATGGACAGCTGTGGCCTGAAGTAGACCACTGATAGCAGGTGCCTAAACTCTAACTTTTTAAGGAGCTTTCCTTGCACTCAGAGCCTGTCACATGAGTAAGACTCAGAAATACCGAATCATTTATCACAGCTCCTCCGTTTTCAGTGGGTCATGTGAGATAGTCTGGCTTAAGGTCATGTGTTGCAGAACTTTCAGTAGGTTCAGTTATATTCTACAAACTCTAAGAAGCTAGGAAGAAGATTAATATAGTTGAGAAAACTGTCTTTTAAAGGAATGCTAATTGCTTTAAGGTTTCATACTAAGGGAATGACCTTCAGCATTCAGAAAATCAAGTTATGCAGAACATATCATGGGGGAGAAAGAAGATACTAGGTGAATACATCTTTCATGGCACCAAATGATGGTTTTCATAAATATCACAAGGAATTGACACATTCACCTGGATTTCTTCACATACAATGAACCTGGTGTTGAAAACTTACCTTGTGCCTATTTGGGTGTTTCCTAATTGGTATTCAACTCTCTCTGCCTCTCGTGATGGTTATTCATAGGCTGTTCCATACTGATTTTCATATGCTTTCTTCCTGCCTTGGACCAGTGATGCAATAAATAAACAGAAAAAAAAAGGTAGGTCTCTCTAAACAGCATCAGAGCAGTGGTGCAGGAAATAGAAAGCAACTCCCAGAAGAAGCAAATACACTCATAGCAAATTCCACCAGCAAACGAGTAATGTCATCCAGCTAATTATATGTAATTGTCCCCTATATTGAAACAATAAATAATGTAGGAGGCCAGTACTGCTTGTTGGAGATTACAGCTCTATATAAATAGAAGGAAAACAAATGAGGAAAGCTGAAAATAGGTAGTGTATACTAAAATTGTTGTCAAAGGCATTTTACAGCATTGCCCACTGGCATGAAATTTTCTGTTCGCATCCACTGAATGCTACATCTTGGTGTGTCAAAGTCAGAATGGAACTTGTAGTTTTTCCAAACTCTAGGGTGACTCTGAGCATGCCAGCTAATACGAATAAGCAGCCAAAATCATTGTTAATACTCTAGTCTTATTAACATGGCCACTTGGCCAGGGTTAACAATATCTCAGAATTGCTTAGGCATTCTGAATATATTGTCTTAAAAGGTGAATATATTGTCTTAAAATATGACATGAAAAAAATCAGTATGTCCTACTACTATCATGCGTGTGACCAAAACATTCATTGGTAACCATTCCCCTGTAACACAGACACATATACGGTGAAAGGATCTCCATGACTTACAAGAAAAAGTCCAAATGAGAGCAGCAAAGCCACTAGCTCAATGCTATGGCAGCCAATTCTGATGATAAAGCCCGCTCACTATTTCCTATAAATCATCCTGAACTGCCCAAGTCCACACCTCTGTGCAAAAAGAGGCAGCTCCTTGCCTGTTCCACAGTTTCAGTTTAATTAAGCATGGACACATCTTTCTCTGTTCCTCTTGAGCCTTTTGTTTAAGGTAAAGACCTAAATCCTTCCTAGTCTTCTCTAATCCCAATAGACCAAGGCCAAGATTATAACCAGACATTAAGAGAAACACATCCCATCATCAATTGCCTGTATTCCAAGTAGAGGAGACAAGACTCAAGTGAAGTGATAATAGGTCCTGGAAGGCTAGACCCTCTGTAATTGTCACTGCCATACATTTATTTTCATCACTGTCTTTGATAATCCAAAATAGTATTGTTTTAGGCTTATTTTTCATCCCTGTGTACATCCATCTAGCCACTTGTTTACTGTTTTCCTTTCATTCAAAGACTATGTGTTGAGTGCTCAATATGCAGGAGGTCCATGATAGGTTCTCGAGATAGAAAGATAAACTACATCTTCCCTTAGAGCATTTATCGATAAGAGTGAAAGAAATATAGCAGTATATGACAAAATGCTGAAATAAAATCTATATGGAAATTCATAGTAATCTATATGAAAATTCAGACTTCTCTTCTCTGTCATTAGAAAACTTTTTGTCTAATTTCCAGGTCCGCCTGAAATAACCATTGGCAGCATGAGACAGAAAGAGATTTCAATAGTAGCTGGGATGGTAGTCATCCGCTTTACACTGGAAACCTGTGACAGCTGATCTTCTAAGGCTCCTTGAGATGTTCACTAGACTGCCTTTGTTGTTGTTCAGCCTCTAAGTAATGTCCAGCTACTTGTGACTTTATGGACTGCAGCACAACAGGCTCCCTTGTCCTTCACTATCCCCTGGAGTTTGCTCAGATTCATGGCTATTGAGTCACTGTTGCCATCCAACCATCTCATTCTCTGTCATCCCTTTCTTCTCCTACCTTCAATCTTTCGCAGCATCAGAGTCTTTTCCAATGAGCTGACTCTTAGCATTCGGTGGCCAAAGGATTGGAGCTTCAGTTTCAGCATCAGTCCTTCCAGTGAATATTCAGGACTGATTTCCTTTAAGATGGACTGGTTGGATCTCCTTGCAGTCCAAGGGATTCTCAATAGTCTGCCTTTGCCAGGCATTTCTATTCCATACTATATAAAGCAGGCAAGGTTCTTGGGAGTCTGCCTAAGTGAGATTATCCCTCCAAAGGCATATCAACATTTTGTTGGCAAATACCTTAAAGATACGAGTTTGAAATCTGGGCAGACACTTCTCTCCCACTTAAATTTTCTTTTGTGTTGTTAAATCAGCACCAGATAGCATGCATTGTTTGTTTCTAGATATAATTTTGTCCTGAAATTGCCCTGATAATGTTTTGTTCCTTCCCTTCTTATATAGGAATAATTCACTTAAAAGGCATTGTGTTTCTTTGTTATCTTGCTTGTTTGCTTGCTTTGAGACTGGGAAATCTGTTAAGAAGAACATAAAGTCTATCAATGTATTTTTTAATTAAAAAGAGCTTTAGAAAATTGTATAAGTTAGTGTATATTTGAGAAGTTTTGCATGAGTTACTACTATGAAAAAAATGTCCATCTAATGCATTGAGGAGGACAATGAATAAGAAGAGAAATATAAAGGTCAAACATGAGTGACAGGAAAGCTTATTCATTACACAGATAGCTACAAATCTGCTGTGATAAATTGCTGAAGTCTCCCCTTTACAAAATGTATACCCCTTCTACATAAAAATTGCTATTATATGACAGCCCACTCTTAACGGTTTATTTCTGCTGATAAACATTTAGTCATCTGATATAAAGTGAATGAAGGTCTAAAATGAAAATAGTATTGATTTTGAAGCTAGTGGTTTTTTGCTCCGATACCACTTTTACTAAGCCAAACCCAGCATATAAGGGTTCATATAATAATAAAGAGTCAAATGAATAAATAAAGAATCCAAAATTAGGAGACGAGTAGGAGGAGCAAATTAACATAGCAACAGCAATGAAAAACTAAATAAAACAGAGCAAACATACCCAGTGGATCAATACAAATGTCTAAATTGGTTACACGTAAGAACAAAAATGCCGTTGCTGGCAGAAGTTTCTTTAGGGAGTGTTGGATTTGGAGTTTATTTTAAAGGCCTGAGGAAACATGAAATGGTGGAAGGCAACGCATGAGCTCTACCCCATGAGTTTTCTTTTGACACGTGAATACCTTTAAAAATAGCCTGATGGACCACAGGCCCCAGGAACTAGCTGTTCATAGCTAATTATACAAAGACTTGAAGATCCCAAGCTGTGCAAAGTCAATTCGACTTTGCCTAGTACCGCCTGAAGCTACTTTAGTTAAACCTCAGTCATAGTGTTTCTAATGAAAGGGGCAAAATAGAATAAAATTGGAAACCCAATTCAATACAAGTGAATAAAACTACAGTTACAAGAGGTAAAGACACGCAGCAGCCAGTAATTAAGACTGCCAGGGCCATTGTTTCTCTAGACGCCCAGACTATAAAAAGAGAGTAATTTAGTTTTATACTAAATTCAAAAATAAAACTCATTTGATTGAGACTCAAGTTTACAACTTACTCAAAAAGACGTTGCTCTGTAGTCACAAAGAAAGCATGTCAAAGAAAAAAGTGCTCATTAAAAATAAAATTTTCAGTAAATTTTATAGAATTGTGTGTGTTAGTCACTCAGTTGTGTCTGACTCTTTGCCACCCAAGGACTGTAACCTACCAGGTTCCTCTGTCCGTGGAATTCTCCAGGCAAGAATACTGAAGTGGGTTGCCACTTTTTTCTCCAGGGGATCTTCACAACCCAGGAATAAAACCCAGGTCTCCTGCATTGCAGGCAGCTTCTTTACCATCTAAGCCACCAGAGAGCCCATTTATAGAATTAAGACACAGAAGGAAAAAAAAATGTCCACAATATATCAGTAAGTGAATAATAAGGATATAATAGGATCAGAAATCTTGACATATCTTCATCAAGGCTAGTTTAGCCATGAGTTTGAGTGAATGACTCAGTAGTAAAGAATCCGCCTGCCAAATCAGGAGATGCAGGAGACGTGGGTTCAATCTGAGTTAGGAAGATCCCCTACAGGAGAAAATAACAACCTGTTTCAGTATTCTTGCCCAGAAAATTCCATGGACAGAGGAGAACAGTGGGCTGCAGTCCATGAGGTCAGAGAGCTGGGCGTGACTGAACACAGACAACATCCTGGCCTCAGCAAAGAAGCCCCCCTGAAGAGATCATTCCTCTGCAGGACAAGCCCGCCCCCCAGTAGCACACTGATTGCTGTATTTATTCTTTCCTCATGGAGGTGGCAACAACTATTAGTAGAACAGACATGCATTCTGGATAAGCATTTGCTTTCCATGCCTACAATGTTCCTGCTGTCCTGTAGACTTCTAAATTATTTTACTCATTATCAGGACATTCCCATCAACATTGCCTCTAGCAAAAGGACTCAGATCAACAAAGAAGCATGACAATGGGCTCATGCCCAAGAGTTTATTATAATTACCTACCAGGTATCTCCTTACACAGAAGCAGCTGGACTGGCACAATAATGAAACAGTCTCATGAAGATATAGACGCAGTGCTAATGGGGATAAAAAGCCCTGAAATATTAGCAGAATATTTTAAAGAATGGGTTATGTGTTTGCATCAGTTCAGTTCAGTCGTTCAGTCATGTCCGACTCTTTGCGACCCCATGAATCGCAGCACGCCAGGCCTCCCTGTTCATCACCATCTCTCAGAGTTCACTCAGACTCACGTCCATCGAGTCCGTGATGCCATCCAGCCATCTCATCCTCTGTCGTCCCCTTCTCTCTCCTGCCCCCAATCCCTCCCAGCATCAGAGTCTTTTCCAATAAGTCAACTCTTCACATGAGGTAGCCAAAGTACTGGAGTTTCAGCTTTAGCATCATTCCTTCCAAAGAAATCCCAAGGTTGATCTGCTTCAGAATGGACTGGTTGGATCTCCTTGCAGTCCAAGAGACTCTCAAGAGTCTTCTCCAACACCACAGTTCAAAAGCATCAATTCTTCGGTGCTCAGCCTTCTTCAC
Source organism: Madoqua kirkii (assembly GCA_006408675.1). Classification (NCBI taxonomy): domain Eukaryota; kingdom Metazoa; phylum Chordata; class Mammalia; order Artiodactyla; family Bovidae; genus Madoqua; species Madoqua kirkii. The sequence goes on along the minus strand of SJYC01050468.1, from coordinate 32,940 downwards.
AGTCCAACTCTCACGTCCATACATGACCACAGGAAAAACCATAGCCTTGACTAGACGGACCTTAGTCGGCAAAGTAATGTCTCTGCTGTTGAACATGCTATCTAGGTTGGTTTTTGCATAAACCACCACAGTAAGGGGATCAAACCAGTCCATCCTCAAGGAAATTAGTCCTGAATATTCGTTGGAAGGACTGATGCTGAAGCTGAAGTTCCAGTCCTTTGGCTGCCTGGTGCGAAGAGCTGACTCACTGGAAAAGACCCTGATGCTGGGAAAGATTGAAGGCAGAAGGAGAAGGGGACAACAGAGGATGAGATGATTGGATGGCATCACCGACTCGATGGACATGAGTTTGAGTAAGCTATGGGAGTTGGTGATGGACAGGGAGGCATGGTGGGCTGCAGTCCATGGGGTTGCAAAGAGTCAGACACAAATGAGTGACTGAACAACAACAAGCTCAATAAGGGTGCTACTTCTCTCACAGCCAGAATTCATAAGCGGCAGAAACACCTGACGGAAATAGGAGTGACTTCTTTCACTCTTTTACTTAATATCTGTGATTTTACAATGAGAAATATGTGGTTTTATCCCATTCTTGGAACAGAGTTCTTAATATCTTGGGATTTCCCAAGTGATAAGAGCAATACGTATGTCTTGATATTCATTCTAAATGCCTTTCAACTACAACTGAGTTTACGTGAATGAGCTTGATAACATTTAAGGGTGGAAACTGGTTTCCAGGAGGACTAATCATGTGCTTAGAAGTTCGGAATTTTCAGCTCCATTCCCAGGGAGGGGCTTGAATTGAATCAGTTGCCAGTGGTTTAAACATTAACATCTAAGTAATGAAACCTCCACATCGTGGGTTAGTGAAGCTATGCAGATGAGGTGAGAGCTGTCGGCTCAGAGCAAGCAGGAAAGCAAGATTTGCCCTCACATACCTGGCCCTATGCTTCTCTTTCATCTTGCCATTCCTTGACCACAGCCTTTTAAAATAGGATGGTAATAGAGAATATGAAATGTTTCTCTGAGTTCTGTGAGACACTCAATCAAATTAATCAAACCTGAGGAGGAGGTCATGGAAACCCAACTATAGGCACTTGATCAGAAGCACAGATGACAACCAAGACTTGCAATTGGTGTCTGAATTTGGGTGTGGAGACTATTCTTGTAAGACTGAACGCTTTACCTGTAGCATCCAACACTATCTCCAGGTCTATCTGTTAAATTATAGGATACCCAGTCAGTTCCCAGACAAGGCAATAGCAACCCACTCCAGTACTCTTGCCTGGAAAATCCCATGGGCGAAGGAGCCTGGTAGGCTGCAGTCCATGGGGTCACTAGGAGTCAGACACGACTGAGTGACTTAGCAGCAGCAGCAGTTCCACTGAGTACTGGAGAATTCCTTGATGGTGGTGGAAAACAAAACACACACATACAACAATAGTCCTCTTGCAAAAAAAATTTTTTTTCTAGAATCTTTGGATTCTATGGGTTGACTTCACGTAGGTCTTAAAGGCAGAATGTTGCCAACAGGTGATATAACAGTTCATTTGAGTTGAAAATTGAATTTGACAGTTGATAATTTTGTGTTTCTTATGCCACAACACCAATAAGGTTACAGCATTTGCTGAAGGATTGACCCTTTTTAGCAAGTGGAAGCTGGGTTGTTACCACTCTGAGAGGTTGGGAAAATATGTGTCTAGAGTTCAGAGGATTCCCTAGGGTGCCTCTTAGTATCCCAAAGTCTTCATAGTAAAAGCTAGTGAAAAACTGGAGAAACCCAATGAAAAACTAAACTAATAAGAATTAGACACTCTAGGACTGACGGGCTTGGCCATTTTGCCACATATAAAATCAAGAAAAATGGAAGCTAAAGAGAAAGGACAAAGGTGATGTACCTATTTTACTGTATAATAAAATCCAGTAAATTTACTGAATACAGTATCCAGTATAAATAGAAATAAAAACATAATACAGCCTTACAATTAGCTACAGAAATGATAAAAATATGACTATTATAGCAATTATATGCATATAATTGTCACAGAAATTGTGGGGGTTGCCTTATATTGATTGACATATAAAATTCCTCCCTTTTCAAATTTTTGCATATTATTTTATATAAGAATAGTTGGTGAAACCTTCATAATTGAATGCTTGTGATAAAGAATATCCAACTAATTTTGTGACTGAATTAAAAGAAAAATTGACCTCACTTTGTGATTTAGTTCCTACCTTGGTTAGAGATATATGAGAGCATCTCTGTGTATCCAACGAGATTTACATCTTATTTGGCAGAGGAAGTCGCTTATTTTGTTATTCAGTTCAGTTCAGTTGCTCAGTCGTGTCAGACTCTTTGCATCTCCATGGACTGCGGCACACCAGGCCTCCTGGTCCATCATCAGCTCACAGAGTTTGCTCAAACTCATGTCCATTGAGTCAGTGACGCCATCCAACCATCTCATCCTCTGTTGTCCCCTTCCCCTTCTGCCTTCAATCTTTCCCAGCATCAGGGTCTTTTCCAATGAGCTGGCTCTTCATATCAAGTGGCCAGAGTGTTGGAGCTTCAGCTTCAGCATCAGTCCTTCCAATGAATATTTAGGACTGATTTCCTTTAGGACTTGACTGGTTTATTTTGTTGTAGGAAGAGTTAAATATGTATGGTATGACATGTAAGTTTTCTGAGCAGCCAAGAAGGTGTAGACTGTGCTGGTGTACTTACCTATTACCTGTGTTGCCCACATTCACCGACTGAGTGGACATGAGTTTGAGCAAGCTCCAGAAGTTGGTTGTGGACAAGGAAGCTTGGTGAGCTACAGTCCGTGACGTCACAAAGAGCTGGACATGACTGAGTGACTGAACTGGACTGACTCTCCTTTACAAAACTAAAACTAGAATTCTGTAAGCTATGCATGCCAGACATGGTTGCTAACTGGTTTACTTTTAGCTTTTTCCAGCTGAAAAAGAGAATATAGGAGAAAAGTGGGGGGAAAGGACATCCTTGTTAATGTATACAGATATGCATGCATTTTGCATTCGTCATTTCCATCCGTGATGCTCCATCAGTGGCCGTGGGCTTCAACTGCCAGCTTCTTCTGGTGTTCCTGTAACCGGCCTCACTGTCTCAAGTCATACAAAAAAGTCAGACAGAGCTCCCTCCTCAAAACTCGATAACACGCTTTGTAAGGCCATCTACTCAGAGCCTAAAATACCACCTAGAGATAAGTAGCACCTCCTTCCCAGAGGCCTGAAAACTCAAGAAACTTTAGTCTAAACATTTGGTCCTAGTGACTCCCCATTCAGTGGAATAAGTGCCTAGTTGAGGTAATGGACTCATAAAAGAAGTTACTTAAATCACTCATGAGACATACCGTATAATTGGCAGTACAGAAATGCAGTACTTGGATGCAGTCTCAAAAGTGACAGAATGATCTCAGTACATTTCCAAGGAAAACCATTCAATATCACAGTAATCCAAGTCTATGCCCTGACCCGTAATGTTGAAGAAGCTGAAGTTCAATGGTTCTATAAAGACCTACAAAACCTTCTAGAACTAAAATCCCAGAAAGATGTCCCTTCATGATGGGGACTGGAATATGAACGTGGGAAGTCTAGAGATACCTGGAGTAACAGGAAAATTTGGCCATGGAGTATAGAATGAAGCAGGCTAACAGAGTTTTGCCAAGAGATGCACTGGTCATAGCAAACACTCACTTCCAACAACACAGGAGAAAACTGTATGGATGGACATCACTAGATGGTCAATACTGAAATCAGATTGATTATATATTTTGCAGCCAAAAATGGAAAACTCTATACAGTCAGAAAACACAACACCAGGAGCTGACTGTGGCTCAGATCATGAACTCCTTATTGAAAAATTCAGACTTAAATTGAAGAAAGTAGGGAAAAATCACTAGACCTAAAACAAATCTTTTATGCTTAAACAGTGGAAGTGACAAATAGATTCAAAGGATTACCTATGATAGACAGAATGCCTGATGAAATATGGAAAGAGGTTCATGACATTGTACAAGAGACATTGATCAAGACCATCCCAAAGAAAAAAGAAATGCAAAAAGAAAAAATGGTTGTCTGAGGAGAACTTACAATAGCTGAGAAAAGAAGAGAAGCAAAAGGCAAAGGAGAAAACGATAGACACACTCATTTGAATGCAGAGTTCCAAAGAATAGTAAGGAGAGATAAGAAAGGCTTCCTCGGTGGTCAATGCAAAGAAATGAAGGAAAACAACAGAATGGGGAAGACTAACAATCTCTTCAAAGAAATTAGAAATACCAAGGGAACATTTCATGCAAAGATGGGCTCCATAAAGAACAGAAATGGTCTGGACCTAACAGAAGCAGAAGATATTAAGAAGAGGTGGCAAGAATACATGGAAGAACTGTACAAAAAAGATCTTCATGACCCAGATAATCATAAGAGTGTGATCACTCACCTAGAGCCAGACATCTTCAAATGTGAAGTCAAGTGGGCCTTAGAAAGCATCACTATGAACAAAGCTAGTGGAGATGACGGAATTCCAGTTGAGCTATTTCAAATCCTAAAAAGTAATGCTGTGAAAGTGCTGCACTCAATATGCCAGCAAATTTGGAAAACTCAGCAGTGGCCACAGGACTGGAAAAGGTCAGTTTTCATTCCAATCCCAAAGAAAGGCAACGCCAAAGAATGCTCAAACTACCGCACAATTGCACTCATCTCACACACTAGCAAATAATGCTCAAAATTCTCCAAGCAAGGCTTCAACAGTATGTGAACTGTGAAATTCCAGATGTTCAAGCTGTATTTAGAAAAGGCAGAAGAACCAGAGATCAAATTGCCAACATCTGCTGGATCATGGAAAAAGCAAAAGAGTTCCAGAAGAATATCTACTTCTGCTTTCTTGACTACGCCAAAGCCTTTGACTATGTAGCTCACAACAAACTGTGGAAAATTCTAAAAGAGATGGGAATACCAGACCGCCTGACATGCCTTCTGAGAAATCTGTAAGTAGGTCAAAAAGCACCAGCTAGAAATGAACATGGAACAACAGACTGGTTCCAAATAAGAAAAGGAGTATGTATATTGTCACCCTGCTTATTCAACTTATATGCAGGGTACATCATGAGAAATGCTGGACTGGATGAAGCACAAGCTGGAATTAAGATTGCTGGGAGAAATATCAATAACCTCAGATATGCAGATGACACCAACCTTATGGCAGACAGCAAAGAAGAATTAAAGAGCCTTATGATGAAAGTGAAAGAGGAGAGTAAAATCATTGGCTTAAAACTCAACATTCAGAAAACTAAGATCATGGCATCTGTTCCCATCACTTCACGGCGAATAGATGGGGAAACAATGGAAACAGTGAGAAATTTTATTTTGGGGGGCTCCAAGGTACTGCAGCCATGAAATTAAAAGCCACTTGGTCCTTGGAATGAAAGTTATGACCAATCTAGACAGAATAATAAAAAGCAGGGTGCTTAAAACTCAACATTCAGAAAACTAAGATCATGGCATCTGTTCCCATCACTTCACGGCGAATAGATGGGGAAACAATGGAAACAGTGAGAAATTTTATTTTGGGGGGCTCCAAGGTACTGCAGCCATGAAATTAAAAGCCACTTGGTCCTTGGAATGAAAGTTATGACCAATCTAGACAGAATAATAAAAAGCAGGGACATTACTTTGCCAACAAAGGTCCATCTAGTCAAAGTTATGGTTTTTTCAGTAGTCATGTAAAGATGTGAGAGAGTTGGACTCTAAAGAAAGCTGAGTACCGAAGAATCAATGTTCTTGAACTGTGATATTGGAGAAGACTCTTGAGAGTCCCTTGGACTGCAACATCAAACCAGTCCATCCTAAAGGAATCAGTCTTGAATTTTCACTGGAAGGGCTGATGTTGAAGCTGAAACTTCAATACTTTGGCCACCTGATGTGAAGAGCTGACTGACTGGAAAAGCTCCTGATGCTGGATGAGTCTGAGGGCAGGAGTAGAGCATGACAGAGGATGAGATGGTTGGATGACATCACTGACTTGGTGGACATGAGTTTGAGTAAACTCTGGAAGCTGATGATGGACAGGGAAGACTGGCGTGCTGCATCCCATGGGATTGCAAAGAGTTGAACACAACTGAGTGACTGCTGGGGTCCAGCCCTGGTGGATCCAGGGTGATTTGAAGGGGAGATGGATAGGCGAGGAAAAACTTATTTATTTAGAGATATAAGATTAGATTAGGAAGAAATAGTACAGTAGGAAAATTAAGTGGAGAAAAAGAAGCTGATTAACTTGGTTTACATGGAAAACCAATAAAGTTCCAGACAAGGAACTTGCACCATCTACGTTAGGCTGCTGGAACCTGTTTGAATATCAGAGAGTGCGCCGCCTTGGGCTCTCTCTCTTATGGATCTTAGAAGCCAGGACAAGTAAGTAGATATGGTGAGCCTCCACACCACAGATGGGAATTCAGCCGGAAAAAGGGGAGAAAAAGAATGACATGGGGAAGCCCAGCATTGGTGCAAGACTCCAAAAACCTTATTTTTCAAAATCAGCTTATATACCCCAAGTTGTACATAAAGAAATAATGGAATATGCAGAGTTATATAGGGGCAGCCGTCCTGACCCTCACTGAGACAAACAAGGTTTTCTTTTTACATACCCTCCCATATACAAAAGGTCTCAGGTGGTTTACATTATCTTCTGGACAAGAGGCTTGTTAACATTTTTACAGCTCTCTTCCTGGATAACTGTCTATCAACCAAAAAACTCCTTTTCCCTAGAAGTGTTTTTTTTTTCTTTACTCTGCATCACCCTCAAAGCACTAAATAAAGTTACATTCCTGTAGAACAAAGGTGCAGTGGGTTATAAGAAAGAAAGTACTTAACTCAAAGATCTAATGTTGCTAACACCAGGTCTACTACTTGGTTTTCTACATACCAACTATATCTAAAAATAAAGGATATGAAAATTTGGCAGCAAGTATTGGCTCAACAAATGAAACCTTTAATCAGTCCTATTCTAATGATTTTTGACTCCTTGGAAGCCCCTACCTTCCTAGGATGTTTTAAGCTTCCTGTGCCTCCTGCAGTCTGGAGGCCTCAGAAAATCACATGCACAGCTGTACGAGTCCTGCAGGCAGGCTAGAAAGCCATCAGAGGGGTTGGGTTTTTGGACTGAAACACTTGTATCATGCCCAGGAGATTTATTATCTAAAAGCTCTAAATTAATTTTTTTCCCAGAAAAAGGTCAGGGGAGGGGGGTGGGGACAGCCCCCTGTTAATATCTGAAGAGTAGGTGGAAAGCATAACACAGTAAAGCAGGCAGACTCTGGTTTTGGGAGGTGGATGCTCAGAAATTCCATGGAGAACCCCTGAAGCCTGATCAAGTCCTTGCATTTTGTCAGGCTTCCTTCCTCATAACCTTGTCATGGGCGGGATTCCTCACGCTGGCTCCCAGCATATGACTTAACTGAACAAAATTTTTCAGTCTTATTCCTTGCTGCAGTGACATTGAAAATGCTCCATGCAGCAATAGGAGAGAGATAAGATTAAAGAAGCATCAAATGTTGAACCCCTTCCTATTGGTCAGTTGCTGTAGAGAGCTGCCTGGAAATTGATGTGAATGAAATACAGTTTTATGTTGTTGCTGACATTTTGTTAGTAACTGCAACATGACTAGCCTCTCTAATGAACATAGAAATCAGCAAAAAGGGAAAGACATGCAACCACGACAAACATTAAAATATGCAGCATTGGCATGGTGGACATGGAGAGGAACCTGACAGGAAACGTGTGCTGGAATGATGATGATCCGTGTAATACCTTGGCAAAGCATGAAAAAAGTGTGGCCTGCAACGACCTGAGAAGCAAATGGTTCAGGAACCTGCAGTTTCAAGGTAAGAGATTAGGAAACAGAACTTCTCGAGTATGTGTATGTGTTATTTGCTATTGTGTTTTATTATATCAAATGGAATACATATATATACATATTTTTCCATACAATATGATGTGTGTGTGTGTGTGTATATATATATATATCTGTACACAGCAAGCATTTATCATATGAAAATGTCTAAGAGATAAAAGCTGAGGCTATAAAGATGAATGAGATATAACTGGTGCAATCCATATGCTTTCATTGCGTCTGTCTATCCAATTACTTGCCTTTAATACAGTCAGCTTCCTTGAGAGCCATACCATAGTAAGAATATAAGGAACAGCCACAGATAGATAGGTTCTCTGTCATAAATTTTACCAGAATTTTATAAAAGCTTGCTCTCTGCTGCCTACTCTTGTGCCCGTAATATTGTGGTGTCTTGGATATGCTAGCCTTCTGCCCAGTGTGTCTGCCCCCTGAGCACTCCATTTGTGTAGGTCACCCAACTGCACTCTGAATTAGCAATTTTGCTTCCCCACTCAGCTCCCAGCTAGGTAGACTTCATTACTGTGGGCAATTTTCAGAGAATCCAGACCTCTGAGGCGCATACCTTCTGCCAACTCCCCCAGCCTTCTGTCAGAGGGAATTTTTAAAAAGAGAGTATGAACATACTTTTCACACAAATATAAAATGAACTGTTGTCAAAGATTTTGCATAACCCACTCACTAATGAGGGCACTGCTGAACATTAGAACCATCCAAATGAGGATCTGACTTACAGAGCTTTATCTTGTCAACCAGAAAAGATCTTTCTGTACTTCTATGAGCACAATTATTTACAGAGCTATGGACAGCAAACGCGCAGAGCTGCCAGTTTTCAGCAGTTACCTTTTCTCTCTACAGAGTGGTGGAATAACCTGGTCACACAATCAAAGGCAAAGACAGCTGTAGAATCAGATCATTCCAGCACTGTCCACTAGACAACACCCAGCACTGGAGTAAAGGGAGACGCAGTAATCTCTTTTGCCCACTTCGAAGTCTTCCACATTTATTCCTGATGCACAATTAATTAAACTCTTGCCTCAGTGAGTCACCTCTTTCGCCAAAGGAAATAAAAATTTACATGCAGCAAAACAGTCTTATGTACAAATAAATATTTGAACATTGGCTACCTAGAAAAGGAATTTTATATTCCGTGTGTAAACATATTTTTGAATGAATTGGATTTACTAACATGTTATCAGGGAACAGCTATTCTTTTCCACTACTACTTATTTTCGTTCACTTTTTAAATCTATCCTTCCTCCTTCCTAACTATGGATGGCAGCTTTACCAGTGACTGTCAGGCAACGTGTGAAGACTCTTTCTTCCCCTGGTAATAAAATCTAGATTCAGACATCACAAAACCTCTAAATGTCATCAAAATCAAATGCTTTTCCCTTTCCTGTATCAGGCCTGATTTTGAGTTGGAAATCTCTGGAAGAGAAACAGAAAGTGATCCGTTTTACTCTATTTTCTGCTCCTCCTTCTCTTGTATTCGGTAGGTGATGCTCTGGGTCTTACGTGTTGAAGGCAAGGAAGCTCAAGGAAGAAGAGGTGTGCCTGACTGATAAGAATTGGAATCAAGGGTTGGCATATTGTGGGCAGGATGCACTACAATTTCGCATCTTGTGATGAGGGTCTTGTCACTTCCACCTTGCCTCTCTTGTCCTCTCCAGTTCTTGGTTTCCAGAAGTTTCCTTTTATTTTAGAGTCATCCTAATTCCTAGATGTTATTCTAAGGAAGAGACCCTCTCAGTAGACAAATAAACTCTTCACTGTGATGGCCACATCTGCCTTCCTGGAGACCACGCAGTATTCAGAATCCAAGTACCATTCTCAACGCAAGCCCTTCTCTCTGCTGTTTCCAAACCGGGTTCTTTAGCCACGTCTTCCTACCATTAAACTTCTTGGACAAAGATGTTAGATGCCAGATTCTCTGTCTTTCAATCTCCAGGGAAAGCATGTCAAGCATTCAGTTCTTTTGAAAACCCTACTTACTCAACTTGAAGTGGCAAAAAGAAAATAACAAGCATAATTTTCTTCAGACTCACAGGAAAGCAACCTCAGTCTGCATGCCCTCATTCTCTGCCAGTGCACTATTAATACTTGTTTGTGCTGCTAGGTTGTGAATGAGGAGCTAATTTGCAGCCGACTCCACTACAAGTCCTGAATAGATGATCTAGGTAATATTATGTTAGGATAAGAGTATACCAACTAGTTTGTTCTTGACTGTTGAAGTACTTGTCAAAATACCAATACAACATGAAGAGTTACATCTAACAGCTCGTTACATTTATTATCCACAAAGACAATGGTGTGTGTTAGGATGCTATGCATGCTAAGTTGCCTCAGTCCTGTCTGACTCTGTAGGATCCCATGGACTGTATAGCCCACAAGGCTCTGTCCATGGAACTTCTCAAGTACGAATACTGCAGTGATTCCTTCTCCGGGGGATCTTCCCAACCCAGCGATCAAACCCTTGTCTCTTATATCTCCTGCACTGGTAGGTGGGTTCTTTACTACTAGCGCCACCTGGGAAGGCAGCTATATTTGAGCTCAATATGAGATATGATATTTTAAAGGAAGAAAGCTAACCAAATATGACATAGGCTTCCTCATGAGATGATAGATCTCCTGTAAATTGTAATGTTTAAGCAGAGACAAGATGACTATTTATTCAATTATTATCAAATGTTCATTGAATAAGTTGACTTCCCACCTTATATGTTATAAGTATTGCGGTTAGATAGCACACTCAGCAAAGGTCCATATAGTCAAGGCTATGGTCTTCCCAGTGGTACACATGGTTGTAAGACTTGTATCGTAAAGAAGCGGAGTGCCGAAACATTGATGCCTTCAAACTATGGTGGCAGAGAAGATTTGTGAGAGTCCCTTAGACACCAAGGAGGCCAAACCAGTAAATCTTTAGGGAAATGAACCCTGCATACTTGTTGGAAGGACTGATGCTGAGGCTGAAGCTCCAGTATTTTGGTCATCTGGTGAGAACAGCTGACTCATTGGAAAAGTCCCTGATGCTGAGAAAAATTGAAAGCAGAAGAAGAGGGCATGAGAGGGTGAGACAGCTGGATGGCATCATCAATGCAGTGAATATGAACTTGGGCAAGCTTGGGAGACGGTGAGGGACAGGGAGGCCTGGCGTGCCGCAGTCTATGGAGTCACAAAGAGTCGGACACGGCTGGGAGAGCAGACAGCAACAACAAGCACACCTAGCTTTGTTCTATTCTGTTTGGTTTTTACACATTTAGAAACAAAAGTCTTGTGAAATCAAATACCACTTAATATGTGCTGTTCATTCAATTAGACTTCCCTGGTGGCTCAGATGGTAAAGCGTCTGTCTACAATTCAGGAGGCCCAGGTTCAGTCCCTGGATCGGGAAGATCCCCTGGAGAAGGAAATGGCAACCGACTCCAGTACTATTGCCTGGAAAATCCCGTGGACAGAGGAATCTGGTAGGCTATATTCCATGGGGTCGCAAAGAGTCAGACACTGGTGAGCGTTCATTCCATTACACTCAGCAATTATTTTTTGAGGGTCTAGTAGGTGTAAGGCACTCTGCTAGGCACTGAAGAAGCGGAGAAGGAAGATGTTGTCTCTGTGGTTGTAAAACTCATAGCGGCAGGATGAGGGAGACGGCTGAACCTCCCCTGGGTATTTCCACTCCACAATACTGTCTTATCTTGCCTACTTAAAGTTCTTCATTTGAAATGGACCATAAACCAAAATAATTTTTCCATAGATAATTTAAAATGACAAATCACTGGCAATTTAATGTAAATCAATTTAGTGACAGTAATTAATTCACACGTGTCACATGTCATGTACTAGAATGTAATCACTTATTACACGTTGTCACGATTCAAAGAGCCGCCTGCACATGCAGTTTCCATTGAGCTGTGCCCCGTCTTGATGGAAGTGCTCTTTTCTCAGTGCTGGTGAGAACAGAAGGCAGGCAGCATAAACTTAGCCTGAACTGCTCAGGACACAGCATGCTAAGCCCTATGCACTTTCTATTTGCAAAGTATTCGAATGCCTTTACCAGGAGAGTCAGTTACGAAGGAAGGACTGCCTGCAGAATTAACAGCAGACTGTGGCTGTGCATTTTTCTTTCAGTTGGTTAACTGAAAATCAATTTCCTATTTTAAAAGCAGACCCATCAAAGGCAAGTGTCCAATTTTAAGCTAAGCTCTACACTATGCTTTTCAATAAAATGTCTCTCTGCCTCTTTCCCTTTTCTCATTTCAATGTCCTGTTACATATTTCTGAAAGCTCGCCTTTCAAAGTTGGTGTATGCTATGATTGTGTGGAATGAAAAGCTCTGAAAGGCCACAAAGAAAAGTATCACTTGCCTCCATCTCTGAGGAGACGGCCCTTTGAATTAAGACTGATTCCACCTGTGAAGGCTGATTGAGCCTGAATTGATAATGCCTGCCTGTTGTGGGTTTTCTTGCTTTATTTCCCTTTGCATTCTTTTTCATTCCAGGATGTATTGTGGGCCATTATCCAGTTTTCATAGCAGCATGAGTGATTACTAAAAGGCTATGAAAGAGAAACTAAATCCTTAAAAAGAGGCATTCATCTTTGGTTCCTAGGAATCATACGCCAATATTCTTTGCTGATTATTGGGATTCAAAGCAGAACATTGGAAACATCCGAAGGAATTTAACTGTACCTCACACAGATTTTTATTTTCCTTTCCTTAAATGCGTAGAGTTCTTGAGCCTGAGGGGTTTCCATTTAGGTTTATGTCCTCATTGTCATTACTTTTATGTATTAACACCATGTTGTCTGGCAAACGAACAAGACAAACATAGGTAAAATTTGACTCAAATAACTGCTCTTTCTCCAACCACCCCCACCCCCCGCCAAATCCATATCTAGACCTCACTTCTGCAAAGCATGTGGCCTTTGCACTAGAAATTGTAAAGGGTGAGTTTTGAGCAGACTGTGACTTAAACAATCTGCCAGTAGTAAGCACAGAATTAAAAAAGTACAAGTGGCTAGAATCATGCAAAAAAATGGAAACACAGCCTGTTTAGAAGTCTGGTGGCTTCACAGGTGGTACAGAGGTAAAGAATCCACCTGCCAATGCAGGAACAGAAAGAGACACAGGTTCAGTTCCTAGAGGAGGAAATGGCAACACACTCAATATTCTTGCCTAAAATTTCCTTGGACAGAGGATCTTGGCGGACTACAGTCCATGGGGTTACAAAGAGTCTGACACAACTGAGTGACTGAGCATGCACACGCACACAGACTATGATTACTGATGATCTGGCAGAGCTAGGCTATGGGCACATAAAAGTGGATCAGATGCACGTCTTTCCCTGTTCATGATTTACAACCATGTCACACACTATAAAGAAGCAGGTATAAGTGTTATATGAAAAAAATGAATATTAAGTTATTATAAAAGACAACCCAAATGCCCATACATATTTAACTGCACAAACAAAATGTGACATATCCGCCCAATGGGATGATATTCAGTAATAAAAAGGAACAAAGTTCTAATGCATACCACAGTAGGGATGCACCTCAGAAGCATTGTGGTAAGTGAAAGAAGCCAGCCACAGGAGACAATGCAGAGTGTGGTTTCATGTACATGAAGTGTCCAGAAAAGGCAAATCCACAGGAACAAGAAGTAGACTGCCAATTGTCTGTGGCTGAGGTTAGGAGTGGGAATACCCTGGGAGTGATCAGAATCATCCAAAACTAGTTTACAGTGATATCGCATAACTTGGTAGATTTACTAATAGTCATTTAATTGCATATACTCAGTTTTATAATATATAAATTGTGTGTCAGTAAAGCTGTTGTAGACATTACCTTGCCAACAAAGGTCCATCTAGTCAAGGCTATGGTTTTTCCAGTAGTCATGTATGGATGTGAGAGTTGGCCTATAAAGAAAGCTGAGCACGGAAGAATTAATGCTTTTAAACTGTGGTGTTGGAGAAGACTCTTGAGAGTCCCTTGGACTGCAAGGAGATCCAACCAGTCTATCCTAAAGGAGATTAGTCCTGGGTGTTCATTGGAAGGACTAATGCTGGAGCTGAAACTCCAATACTTTGGCCACCTGATGCAAATAGCTGACTCACTGGGAAAGACTCTGATGCTGGGAGGGATTGGGGCAGGAGGGAAATGGGACGACAGAGGATCAGATGGCTGGATGGCATCACCGACTCTATGCACAAGAGTCTGAGTGAACTCTAGGATTTGGTGATGGACAGGGAGGCCTGGCGTACTGTGATCCATGGGGTCACAAAGAGTTGGACATGACTTAGAGATTGAACTGAACTGAACTGAACTGAACTGAAAGCTGTTGTAAACTATATTTCCACACGAGGTAGGAGAAAATGAAGAAGACAGAAGAAGGAAGAACTTTTAGAGGGAATTTGCATCATTTTCATAGTGCTGTGGGAACAAATTAACACAAATTTGATTTCATAAAGCAACATAAATGTATTCATTTCCACTGCTGGTGTTCAGAACCTGAAATCAGTGTCATTGCCCTAAAGTCAAGACATTGGTAGAGTTGATTGCCTCCAGAGGCTTTGAGGGGAGAACCGACTTCCTTGTCTTTCTCAGTTTCTAATGACTAACTCTATTCTTTAGTAGGTGGCCCCTACATCGTTCCTCAAGTTGCATCACCAATATCTGCTTCCCTCACTATATCTCCTTCTCTGTGACTCTTTCTGTATCTTTCTTATCAGGACGGCTTCAATCACATTAGACCCACCTGGAGTAATCTCTTCATCCCAAGATCCTTGACTTCTGCAAAGTCACTGTCGTAACATTTCCAGGTTCTGGAGATTCAGATGTAAACATGTTTGAAGATCCATTTTTCAGAACAACATCAGGCACATTTTTGGATAGAAATTTTGAATTGGATCTTGAAGAATGGATGTTTTTCATGTAGAAAAAAAAATGAAGAAATTCACTCCAAGTAGATGTAATGTTGTCAGGAACAGAATAAAGAAAGAAAGCTGCATATAATCTGTGAGATCAGACAACGACAGTTGGATTTGGTTATTCATCATCTGTTTCCCAATTAGCTGGTTAGATTGAGATTCAAATGTGCTACAATATTCTCCAGCCTTTAGATATTCTTCCTCGCCTACACAACCTCCTTCAGTTACCACCCAAATGCTTTGTTTCCTTATTACAATATTTTCACAAACGTTTCAACAATGTTTCTACACTCATTTTTTTTCTCTTCCTTTCTTAGCAATATCTCTGAAATTCATCCCACTTTAGATTTGCCCTTACCACTTCACTTTCATTGCACTATAAGCTCAGCAGTGACCTCAACATTCCCAAATCCAGTGGTCCATTTTATCTTCATCTTATATGACTCATCAGCTGTGATTGACTTACCTGATCATCCTCCTTTTAGAGAAGATATCTTCTCTTGGACGTCCCCAGTAGCTCAGCTGGTAAAGAATCCACCTGCAGTGTGGAAGACCTAGGTTCGGTTCCTGGCTTGGGGAAATACGATGGAAAAGGGATAGGCTACCCACTCCCGTCTACATGGGCTTCCCTGCTGGCTCTGCTTGTGAAGAATCTGCCTGCATTGTGGGAGACCTGGGTTCAATCCCTGAGTTGGGAAGATCTCCTGGAGAAAGGAACGAACTGTTACCCACTCCAGTATTCTGGCCTGTGAATTCCATGGACTGCATCGTACCTGGGGTCACATACAGTCGGACCACGTGACTTTCACTTTCATTGGCTTTTAGAACAATATTGTCCCTTGCAACTCTTCTACATCATTGTGTCTTTCACTTTTTCCTTATCTCCCAATATAGGTACTTCACTTCTTTGATCTTCATCTTTTTCTCTCTGTACACTCTTGTTCTAGATTATATCAGCCAACTCATGATTCTAAATGCTGTTTTTACTATGATGACTGCATTTATAATATCATGACTCCTATTTTTATATTTACAGCCTCAACCCTTCTCCTAAAACCCACACTTGTAATTCAACAACCTATCTGACTTCTCTACTTGGATGCATAAACTTTATATATTTCATCCAGAATATTAGATTCTTCTTGCTCCAAATTGGCCCCTCTGCCAGTCTTCTCTTTCTTGGTGTTACCACCATCTATTTGGTTTCTTAAGCCAAACTTAAGCCTGTCTTTAATTCCTCTAATTCTCACAGTTCACATCTGATCCATCAGGTTATACCTTCAAAATATACATATAGCTTGATCACTTATCACATCCCTGGTGGCTCAGATCATAAAGCATCTGCCTGTAATGCAGGAGACTTGGGTTTGATCCTTGGGTTGGAAAGATCCCCTGGAGAAGGAAA
Organism: Madoqua kirkii; assembly: GCA_006408675.1. NCBI lineage: Eukaryota > Metazoa > Chordata > Mammalia > Artiodactyla > Bovidae > Madoqua > Madoqua kirkii. The sequence goes on along the minus strand of SJYC01050468.1, from coordinate 16,688 downwards.
TGGCAACCCACACCAGTATTTTTGCCTGGAAAATTCCATGGAAAGAGGAGCCTGGTAGGCTATAGTCCATGGGGTCACAAAGACTTGGACATGACTGAGCGACTTCATTTTCTTTGATCACTTATTAACACCATAATTTCTACAGCCCTTGTTCAAGTAAAAATTTATTATCTATTTCTTCAATTTCAGCAGCCTTGGATTTGATCTACTTGTTTTCACTCTTGATCATCTCCATTTTATTTTTTACAAAGCAACCAGTAGAATTATCACGTATATATAAGTCAGCTCACCCTATATACTTGCTCAAAATTCTTCCTGTGCACCCCCACAGTGGTCCCCAATAATTTCACACCCTAGTCTTTGCCCCTTTGTAGGATTCCTTCTCATGTTGCATCAGAGTCTGGTTCATGTGACCATTAGTGATGGTACATCACATCCAAAATAAGATTATATTGATAAAAGACTATGGATTCTGTTTGATAAAAGACTATGGATTCTCTCTTTTTCCTCCTGCTCCCCACCTCTTCACCTCTCTCACATCACCCATCTGAGGGGAGCCAGGCCATAGACAGAAGTTCTAGGCAGAGGCACAGATACTAATGAATTATAATCTTCTCTTAACAGCCATGTGAGTTCGGAAATTGATCATCCAGATCCAGTTAGATCTCAGATGACTGCAACCCTGGCTGAAACTTTGATTGCTGCTTTATGAGAGATCCTGAGAGACCATCTAAATAACTGCCCTGATTCATGACTCAACTGAGAGATCAGAAAGGAAAAAGTCCCTATTGTTTTAAGCTTTTTAAGCTGCTAATGTTTGGAGCAATTAATTATGCATCAGTAGATAACTAGTTTCTAGTAAATGGAAAAATAATGGCTTTAGATTTTCTATTTGGAAAATAAAATAGAAAGGTGAGATATATTTACCATCTGATGTTTTCCCATCTCTGATGGCTTTGGTGAGTTTTGGAGACTTCAAACTCACTTTTGAATTAATGGCTGAAATAAATGCCATTTAGGGGACTTCTGTCTCAGACTATTTAAAAAGCAGCCATGGAATAATTGCCTATTCATTTAGCTTGGTGACCCAGTCCAGTGAATTAGGTATGTAGCCAAGAAGAGTAAAGTGGAATAGAGGCATGCAAGAGGTCACTTTTTGTAATTAGAAGCAAGGAAGGAAGAGTGGATCTGTGACCCCTCATTGACCCATTTATTCCTTCTTTCTATTAATGGATGAGTATGATGCACTATTTTGGAGCTGACACTGAGGGTCTAGTAGTTAACAAGGCATAATTCTTATCCTTAAGGTAGAGAGATATAGAAAGGCAATTTTGAAACACCACAGTAAATACATGCCACAGTGAACTACTCAATATAAAGACCAGTTTTCATTAGAATCACAGCAATCGAGGGACATGAAATTTTTAGATTGTGCAGTTGATGCTTCAACATAAGCAAGACATAATCATACTAGGAGAAATCAACCCTCTTTTAGACTCCCATACACTTACTGTATGATTCAACATCATTTTCATTTTTAAATTATACATGATGAGTTAGCATGGAACTGTACACTTTCTAGTGCTTGGGGCTTCTAAGATCCAAATCCAGAAATAAGTATGTGATCAGAATAAGTACATACTGCATGGAGCAAAGACGTATAAGAAGTGAAAGTGAAGTCATTCAGTCGTGTCCGGCTCTTTGCAACCACATGAACTATAGCCTACCAGGGTCCTCAATCCATGGGATTTTCTGGGCAAGGGTACTGGAGTGGGTTGCCATTTCCTTCTCCAGAGGATCTTCCCAACCCAGGGATCAAACCCAGGTCTCCTACATTGCAGGCAGATGCTTTACCCTCTGAGTCAACAGGGAAGCTCAAAGAAGCTGCCAACCTCCACATCATGAAATTGAACCCCAGTCTCCTGCCTGACAGATGGGGATACTAACCACTATAAAAGGCTACAGTTAGGAGGTAAATAGAAGTTATGTCATTCTAAGGAAAAGAGAGAAAGGGAGCAGTCAGTCAAAAATTTGTAAAAGGGCATTCTAGGGAGTGCAGCATTGACAAGCAAAAGAAAGATGAGGAAAGTCCTAAGCTTTTAATACCTGCACAGTAATAAAATAGCAATATTGACACATGAGACCAGAGAGTGCACAAGGCCAGATAAATAATCAAGCGTGTGTGCTATGCTTTGTGGAAGTCGTATTGTATCCTGAGACCAGTGGGAAATATTTGCAGTAAAAGAGCAACATGATTAGATTTGTGATTTTTGGAATATGGCATCTGCCACTCTGTTTGTAGCAAAGGGGGGCCAGGTGATGAGAGCAATTATGTTATAATAATACAGAAGAATAACTATGATGGCTATCTTGTCTTAAATAGTAATGAGGAGGATAGAGAAAAATGAATATATTTAGTGCATATTGAATAGGTCTTAGAGCAGTTTGTGATTTAGTACAAGTGACACAGGGAGGGTGTCTCGAGAGTTATGGTTAATATCCATGTTTCTCCCTCATGCAACTTGGAAAGTCTTTGCACTCTCAATTGAGAAAGGAAACACAAGAGACATAAAATTGCATTATTATATAGACTTCCCAAGTAACCAGTTCAAAGCACACAAGAGCTATCATCACACTAGTTTTAATGTCAGTTATGTCCAACTCTTTGCAACCCCAAGGACTGTAGCAAGGAATTCTTCAGGCAATAATACTGGAGTGAATTGTCTTTCCCTTTTCTGGGGCTCTTTTTCAAAGTGTGGTGCCCAAACTGTAGACCTGGCTTAGCAGCCTACACTGGGAGGAGGCCAGGGAGGATTAAAAGACACAACCAAAGGGTCATCGTATGCTTCACAAGATGCTCACTTCAGTGTCTTTCAAGAGAGCAATTGTTATTTTTATTTTTAAAAATAATTTGTGCTTCACTGGGATGACCCAGAGGGATGGGATGGGGAGGGAGGTGGGAGAGGGGTTCAGGATGGGAAACATATATACCCCTGTGGGGACTGTTTTGGGGCTTTGTTTGTTTGTTTGTTTTCAGTTTTGCATTTTTAACAAAGCATCATTAATGCATATTACAGGGCTTTGCTAAACAGCCCAAATTGTATACATTACAGTCATTAAATGCTCTTATTTAAAAAATAATAATAATCATTTGTGACTTGTACACTATTTGTGTGTGTGTATACATCTATTTATCAACATTAAGTCATAGTGACAAAATGAATGTCATATAAGCAACACTCTTCTGTGGAATTAGACTGCTATCAATTACTTTCATGTATACATACTTGAGTGCTACATCCATATCCCACCACCTTTCATTTTCCTGAGGAGAAAAAACTCAACAAGAATCTGCTATTCACTTGTTTTATGTTCATAGTATTTCCATATATATCTCATGACAGGCTTGTTTTGAGACTTATCATACTGGTACCATATTATAAGCAACCTAACAATGGAAACCATGACAGACTTAATTTTCTTGGGCTCTAAAATCACTGCAGATGGTGACTGCAGCCATGAAACTGAAAGACGCTTACTCCTTGGAAGAAAAGTTATGACCAACTTAGATAGTATATTCAAAAGTAGAGACATTACTTTGATGACTAAGGTCTGTCTAGTCAAGGATATGGTTTTTCCTGTGGTCATGTATGGATGTGAGAGTTGGACTGTGAAGAAGGTTGAGCAACGAAAAATTGATGCTTTTGAACTGTGGTGTTGAAGAAGACTCTAGAGAGTCCCTTGAACTGCAAGGAGATCCAACCAGTCCATTCTGAGTGAACTCCGGGAGCTGGTGATGGACAGGGAGGCCTGGTGTGCTGCGATTCATGGGGTCGCAGAGTCAGATATGACTGATGACTGAACTGAACTGAACTGAAGCATGCATTTCCATTATTTTGCTTTCATACAACGTTCTCTTAAGAGCAACATTTGACATGGTTCTAGATGCCCAAGAACAGGTTTTTCTATACCTACACATGGAGTCGAAGGATACACAAATGGATATGCAAACGTTCAACTTTGCAAGATAGGAGAAAATTATTTTTCAAAGTGGTTACACCAAATTATAATCCTTCCGGCATTGTGTAAATGTTCCTATTCATACCTAGCTCTTGGGACCTTGAGATTTCTTTGTGTGCACCTGCAAATGCTGGGTGGTATCAGCTATTCATACATCAGGGAAGCTGGGACAAATGTTGGCTTGCCCTTACCTGCTGTTTCACTCAGAGAGTGGTGGCTCATCAGTAATCTTGATCTTGATCTTGTCAAATGTTTTTACTTCTTCCATGCCACACTTCTACTATTTCCTCACTCTTGTTTATCTGGGACTATACCCACTAATAAGACATTAGGTTATCAGGTTTTTTTAGGAAACTCAGGCTAAGCAATGAGTAATCTTATTTTTCCCTGACAATGGAAACAGACAGACTTTATTTTCTTGCGCTTCAAAATCATAACTGATGGTGACTGCCATGAAATTAAAAGATGCTTGCTCCTTGGAAGAAAAGCTATGACAAACCTAGACAGCACATTAAAAACCAGAGACATTACTCTGCCAACAAAGATCCATCTAGTCAAAGGTATGGTTTTCCCAGTAGTCATGTATGGATATGAGAATTGGACTATAAAGAAAGCTGACTGCCAAAGAATTGACGCTTTTGAACTGTGGTGTCAGAGAAGACTCTTGAGAGTCACTTGGACTGCAAGGAGATGTAGCCAGTTCATCCTAAAGTAAATCAGTCCTGAATATTTATTGGAAGGAATGATGTTGAAGCTGAAGCTCTGATACTTTGGCTACCTGATGTGAAGAATTGACTCTTTGGAGAAGACACAGTGCTGGGCAAGATTCAAGGTGGAGGAGAAGGGGACAAAGGATGAGATGGTTGGATGACATCAGCGACTCAGTGGACATGAGTTTGAATAAGCTCTGGGAGTTGGTGATTGACAGAGAAACCTGGTGTGCTGCAGTCCATGGGGTCACAAACAGTTGGACACAACTGAGCAACTGAACTAAACTGATTGTTGAGGTTTGTTCTTTTCAATATCTTTTGTATTCAACTTATCCTCAAACCATGATTGACTTCTATTGAAACTGAATGAAATCTATTGAGGGAGAAAGGACAATTATTCATATATTTTATCAGCCCATGTTTACACATGATCATGATAAAGCTCTCATTTATTTATGTCATTTTTACCTTTTGCAGTTAATTTGCTGCGAATACATATATTTTGTTAGATTTTTTAAGCACTTTAATTGGTTTTACTGTATAGCCAGATTAGGTCCAGAATCCAGGCATTCTTTTTTCTTACTTGATTCAACTTTCATATGATACATTTTTCTAGGAATTTGAATATTTCCTTTAAATTTTCTGTTTATTAGCCACAAAGACATATTTAGATTTCTGACCAGTATAATATTAAAGGAAAAAATAGTAAATATGCTGAGCATTGCAGCAATATTTCAACATAATCCTCTGTAATTTCCAATCACATTAATTCATAAGTAATTATTAACATATTCAGCCAAGCAAATATATCATTGACTATAATCACTGTATGTATTATAATGTGATACAGCTAAAGATTCAACCCTAAAGAGATTAGAGTTCAATTAAAAACAGATTAACAAATAATTTCAAATAACTAAAATTTAAAGTAGAAGATGCCTCATGGTCTCTGAGGGGCACAGAGAAAGTAGCGTGAACATTGGCAGGAAGATGGGTAACTGTCAGATGAGGGTTTGGGGAGTTCTTTGATCCGACTTCTTGCAGTAGTCACACAAAGTCCAGATCCCATTGTTTCATTAGCATCGTTTCTGGGCTACAATGAATATTCATGGCCGGAACTGTGAGGGCAGCGCAGTGGAGGTGAAGCTCCAGGGCCCCACGGGGCTGAGGAGGTGTGACTGGCCAGCAGCGAGTGCCACCAAATGGCTCCCATAAAACAAGCTGGCTCGAGCCAAATGTGAGTAGGGCTGGTGGAAGCGTTATAAGGAAATGATTAAACAATAAGGGAAATTATCTGCCGACTCCTGAAGGAGCAGTTTGATGCTTAGAAAGTAGCTGTTTTGAATAAGGACATGAAAACTGGCAAATAATAACAAAACTGATTTGTTGCTGTGATGCGGGTCCCTGCTAGGTATTTTATAAATAGTATTTCATTTAGATGGAAAGGAGGTAGACATGATCATCTCAAAACTAAATGGATACACAGACATGTTTTCAGTGCCAGCCCAGGAAGCCAAATCTGGTTAACTTAAACAGCAAAACAGTTGGCAAGAAAGCTGGGAGAACTTACTCTAAAAAGTGGATGGAAATCAAAAATGTCTAGATGTAAGACCCAAAGCAAAGTTTATCCCACAGGGTCGTGTGCCCCTTGCTCAACACTCAGGCCCCTAGAGACATTTCCAAACTTCCCTGGTGGCTCAGACGGTGAAGCCTCTGCCTACAATGCAGGAGACCCTGGTTCAATCCCTGGGTTGGGAAGATCTTCTGGAGAAGGAAATGGCAACCCACTCAAGTACTCTTGCCTGGAAAACTCCATGGACAGAGGAGCCTAGGAGGCTACAGTCCATGGGGTCACAAAGAGTCGGACACGACTGAGCGACTTCACTTTCTTTCCTTTCACTTTCATGCCCCTAAGCTCTGGACAGTCACCCCCGCCGCCCCTGAACACTATGCAAAGAAATTGTCATCCACTGTTCCTTCCTCTCACTGACACCCACTGAGGACCCAGAATGACAGGTGAGGGTGTTTGATAATCCATGGGTTGCTGGCCCAGAGTCAGGAGAAGAGAGTATTAGCTCTTCTTCAGCTCTCCAACAGGAAGAAGTTTCCTGCCTCCCACATATCCACCCCCATTTAGAAAAGATTTCAGATGCTCATGAGCATGGAAATGGACATCATTGTCAAGACGTCAGGACTAGTGAGCAGAGGTTTTTCAGGCTCAGGTCTTGTCTGAATCAAAGCTACACAATCTTCACATGTATCTCAGTCAGTTCAGTTCAGTTCAGTTCAGTCGATCAGTCATGTCCGAATCTGCGACCCCCTGAATCACAGCACGCCAGGCCTCCCTGTCTATCACCATCTCTCAGAGTTCACTCGACTCACATCTATTGAGTCCGTGATGCCATCCAGCCATCTCATCTTCAATCGTCTCCTTCTCTTCCTGCCCCTAATCCCTCCCAGCATCAGAGTGTTTTCCAATGAGTCAACTCTTCGCATGAGGTGGCCAAAGTACTGGAGCTTCAGCTTCAGCATCATTCCTTCCAAAGAAATCCCAGGGTTGATCTCCTTCAGAATGGACTGGTTGGATCTCCTTGCAGTCCAAGGGACTCTCAAGAGTCTTCTCCAACACCACACTTCAAAAGCATCAATTCATTGGCGCTCAGCCTTCTTCACAGTCCAACTCTCACATCCATACATGACCACTGGAAAAACCATAGCCTTGACTAGACGGACCTTAGTCGGCAAAGTAATGTCTCTGCTTTTTTTGAATATACTATCTAGGTTGGTGATAACTTTTCTTCCAAGGAGTAAGCATCTTCTAATTTCATGGCTGCAGTCACCATCTGCAGTGATTTTGGAGACCCCCAAAATAAAGTTTGACACTCTTTCCACTGTTTCCCCATCTATTTCCCATGAAGTGATGGGACCGGATGCCATGATCTTCATTTTCTGAATGTTGAGCTTTAAGCCAACTTTTTCACTCTCCTCTTTCACTTTCATCAAGAGGCTTTTTAGTTCCTCTTCACTTTCTGCCATCAGGGTGGTGTCATCTGCATATCTGAGGTTTTTGATATTTCTCCAAGCAATCTTGATTCCAGCTTGTGTTTCTTCCAGTCCAGCGTTTCTCATGATGTACTCTGCATATAAGTGAAATAAGCAGGGTGACAATATACAGCCTTGACGTACTCCTTTTCCTATTTGGAACCAGTCTGCTGTTCCATGTCCAGTTCTAACTGGTGCTTCCTGACCTGCATACAGATTTCTCAAGAGACAGGTCAGATGGTCTGGTATTCCCATCTCTTTCAGAATTTTCCACAATTTACTGTGATCCACACAGTCAAAGGCTTTGACATAGTCAAGAAAACAGAAATAGATGTGTTTCTGGAGCTCTCTTTCTTTTTTGATGATCCAGCAGATGTTGGCAATTTGATCTCTGGCCTCTCTGCCTTTTCTAAAACCAGCTTGAACATCAGGGAGTTCACGGTTCACATATTGCTGAAGCATGCCTTGGAGAATTTTGAGCATTACTTTACTAGCATGTGAGATGAGTGCAATTGTGCAGTAGTTTGAGCATTCTTTGGCATTGCCTTTCTTTGGGATTGGAATGAACACTGACCTTTTCCAGTCCTGTGGTCACTGCTGAGTTTTCCAAATTTGCTGGCATATTGAGTGAAGCACTTTCACAGCATCATCTTTCAGGATTTGAAACAGCTCAACTGGAATTCTATCACATCCACTAGCTTTGTTCATAGTGATGCTTTCTAAGGCCCACTTGACTTCACATTTCAAGATGTCTGGCTCTAGATTAGTGATCACATCATCATGATTTTCTGGGTCTTGAAGATCTTTTTTGTACAGTTCTTCCATGTATTCTTGCCACCTCTTCTGAATATCTTCTGCTTCTGTTAGGTCCAGACCATTTCTGTCCTTTATCGAGCCCATCTTTGCATGAAATGTTCCCTTGGTATCTCTAATTTTCTTGAAGAGATCTCTAGTCTTTCCCATTCTGGATCTCAGTCAGTGGCAATAAATTCTACAGAAATTTTCATTATAGAAAGTGCATAATTTTTAGAACAACATGGTATAGGTAGGTCTCCCATTGACCACCTATACAGTATAAGAAGATGCTAAGCAAAATAGTGTAGGGGATTGCACTCTTATATTCTTAGAATTTATGGTCTATTAGAAATCATGCTTAGAAAAAAAAACAAAAAAGAGTTTAGTTATTGCCCAGTGAGTGTCAGTGCTGAAAGAGCTATGGTCATTAAAGTTCGGGAGATAATTGTGTGAGATGAGATACTCCAGAAAACTTTCAGGGAGAATGGCTGGGATCCAGATATACAGGGGATAATATTTGGGCAAGGGAGGATTTGCTATGCAACAGTGTTTGTAGGCACAAATCCATCAGATTGTAATGGAGAACTTTCTGGATTAAATGCATGATGCCATTAATGAAACAAAAGAGTGAATCATTGTAGCTGCTGCTCTTACCTATAAACCAAAATCCAGTCATCAGAATAACAGATAGGATTATAGGAAGTCAGGAGCTAACTGCCAAGTTTTTCAGCTTGAAGGGATCCTCTTTCTGGAGGAAACAAGAATTGCATGCAAACCAGCAGTGATGATAAATACACATGAGGAAAATGGTAAGCTGTATCTCCAGCCAAGACATGCTCTTGTCATCGACCCAGAGAGGAGGTTGTTGACGGACGAGAGAATGGGCGGCTTTGGGTGAAAGTCACTTGTGACAGGTCTGGAATACAAACACATCCAAACCCTGTGTTTTTTGCTTCAGGCTAGAGTTCGTTTACACTGGCTTTGACCTTATGAAAACATTGTGAGTAGCCTTGGAGCAACATGAAGTGAAGCCAAGAATGATGCTTCAATAAAGAGCTGTAACACAAATTCTCAGCCAAGGCTGAATCTTAGAAACGTGTACAGTGATTCAAATCTGCAGACATCCGGAGGTCCCCTGGTGAAGGACAGGCCTCGCTGGACCAATGACCCTGGCAGGAGTGTTGAGTCCCTGCATCTTCCATAGGGAAAGCTTTCGTTCCTTTATAATTAACTAAACACAAGTATCCTCACTTATCAAGGTCCTTTGCTGCTGGGCTGCACAGTTGCAAACCAATATGAGCTTGTGGAAAGGAGGATCAACAGCAGTAAATTTCAGACATTAACCTCTCCTTCCAGTTTCACACGTTCTTTGCTTTGTGTCAGGCAAGAATCCATTGCTCACCGCTGCCCTCCACCCCGCAGTCTGCACCACCCTTCATCCCGCCCCGTGTACAGCTCTCTCAGGAGTCCCCCACAAGCCAGCTTCTTTCCAGTTTTAAAGTCTTGATTTTCATGGCACCTTCTGAGAGACACTTCCCTGACCTGTCCAGCTAATACAGGTTGGATTTTTCTATCATAGAATCCTATTTCCCCTAGAAAAATTTTCTTGTTGTCGTTTTCTATTTAATCGCTCAGCAATGTCCAACTCTTTTGTGATCCCATGGACTTTAGCTTCCAGGCTCCTCTGTCCATGGGATTTTCCAGGCGAGAATACTAGAGTGGGTTATCATTTCCTTCTTCAGGGGATCTTCCCAACTCAGGGATCAAACCCAGATGTTTCCTACACTGTAGGCAGATTCTTTACCACTGGGCCACCCAGGAAGCCCAAAGTGCTTACCAAATATTTGTATTCATTTACTTCTGTCCTTGTTTATTTCCTGCCTGTCTTTCCAGGCTGTTAATTTCGAAAGTCTCCTTCATTTGCCACTGCGTCATCAGACAGCTGACCAACAGAAAACACTTAATAATTGAACAAGCAAATGAGGATTTGAAATATTTCCTGAAGTTTTCTTTTGAAGCCCTCAAACAGATATTAGTAGATATCACATAGGTCTTTTCTTTCCTTCATGCACAAAGAAAAAGTAGATCCAAAGGGATCTTAGGAATCTGACTTTGAGCCAAATAGTCTGGTTTTCTTCTGATTTTTGCATTACACATGCAAATGAATGGCAGAAGTTTTTTACTGTTTATGTAACTTAATGAGTATTGCTATCCAAGGAACAACTCCATTTTTCAGCATCACTCAGTACACTGTTTTAGATATAACAAGCTATTGGTATTATTTATTGCATAGATATTGGAATGATTAGATGATTACATAAATGAATGTAAAATTAAGAGTTATATAATAGTGCACAGAATCAAGGGATTTTCTTTGGGCTATGTATCAAATAACCAAAGTGCAAGTATGAAAATGATCTTGCTCTGAATATGGCAGGTTTTAATTAATATTTATTAGATAGGGAGTAGAGTCTCTGGCGGGGAATTTAACAAGCAGATGGTTTCTCGAATGTTGAAAGTGAAGGCTGGAATTTTTTAACCCAGTTAACATCAGTCAGCTCCGTAGCTCTATATTCTATCTACGTTGTTCACACAAAATTGAGATATTTTTGCCACAAGCAGTACTAGAAGGGGCAGGCTGCTGTTGCTGCTGCTAAGTCGCTTCAGTCATGTCCAACTCTGTGCGACCCCATAGACAGCAGCCCACCAGGCTCCCCTGTCCTTGGGATTCTCCAAGCAAGAACACTGCAGTGGGTTGCCATTTCCTTCTCCAATGCAGGAAAGTGAAAGGTGAAATTGAAGTCTCTCAGTCGTGTCTGACTCTTCCTGACCCCATGGACTGCAGCCTACCAGGCTCCTCCGTCCATGGGGTTTTCCACTTGAGAGTACTGGCGTGGGGGTGCCATTGCCTTCTCCAATGCATGAAAGTGAAAAGTGAAAGGGAACATGAAAAGCTTTATCACAGCCTGGAGACAGCTCTTTGTTCACTGTTACCCTGACATATAGGAAATCAATGCTGTAAAGATGAATTTAAGGACAGTACTATTTTATTCTGTATGATAAAATAACTGTGGTAAGTTAAAAATTTTATGTTTTAGCCTTCATGAAACTCTGCTAGGAAGCCTAATGCATTTATTCCATTTTCACTCTAGGAAAAAAAAGTGTCTGATTATTCCTAAAGTCTTGTTGAACCTTTACTTTGATTGTGTTATGGATGTAAAATGCCTTGCACATAATGCTTGGAATGTAGTAAACTCTTGATAGAAGTCCATTTCTTTCCTCTCCATAACACTTAAAAATGATAATATGCTTATGAATTTTAATAGTTATTTATGAAGCACTCAGTTTATCTTCTACATTGTCTGAGTGCTTTACAGGCATTATTCTGGTTAATCCCCATCAGACAAGGACTATGAGTCTCCCCAGTTTTCAGTTTACAGAAGTAAGTCACTCATCCAGGATCATAACCAGTAATCCATGTCTGTCTTATCTCAAAATCTACACTAGTGTTTTACTACTAAATCAAGCATGTTCACCACTTTAAAAGCATCAGTATTTTAAAGCCCCGATTACAAGAATTCTATTGTGATTTATATGAAAGAAAGTGAAAGTGAAGTCACTCAGTCGTGTCCGACTCTTTGCAACCCGTGGACTATAGCGCACCAAGCTCCTCTGTCCATGGGATTCTCCAGACAAGAATACTGGAGTGGGTTGCCATTTCCTTCTCCAGGAGATCTTCCCGACCCAGGGATCGAACCCAGGTCTCCCACATTGCAGGCAGATGCTTTAACCTCTGATTTATAAGAGTTTGTGTAAAGTACTTTATATTTTTAGTTAGTGACAAACTCTGTAAGAATGAGAACTGTTTAATTCATATATCCTAACTTTTCCCCCCAATGCTTGAGATAGAAATCCTGTTTGACAGATATTTGGTGAGATAGTGAGTGTATGATTCCAGAAGAAATACATAATAAGAACATGCTACTTGTGAAATCTCAGTCTCTCCCTCTTAGAACCGCTGAGACTGAAGCTGTGTGGTCATCTGTCATGGATGATTTAGAAAGAATTACTAAATCATGGGAAATTTTGTCGTGGATGACGATGCAAGCAATTTGTGCAAATGAAATTATTGTCAACTTGTTTCTACAAGTGTCAAGAGGTTTATAATGTTATTTATGTTATCCTCAAGTAACTTTTCTTCCCCTAAAAAGTATAAATATGAATCTGAGAGAAAAAAAAATCCATGCTATCGTCCCATTACTCTTTCAAACTTCAGAGAATCTTTTTTTGTTCCAAAAACCCTACTCCAATAAAGTATAATCTCCCACCCGGTTGTTTAAGTTTGTTTGAGCTGCTATAACAAAATGCCACAGACTGGATGGCTTATAAACAACAGAAGTCCATGATCAGGGTGCCAGAATGCTCAGATTCTGGTGAAGGCTCTCTTCTGGGTTATAAATTCCTAACTTTTCACTTTATCCTCAAGTGATGGGAGGGGCTGGAACTTGGTGAGGCCTCTTCTGTAAGACTGGTTCAGTAGTAAAGAATTCACTTGCCAGTGCAGGCCACACAGGAGACTCGAGTTCATTCCCTGGGTCAGGAAGATCCCCTGGAGGAGGAAATAGCAACCCTCTCTGGTATTCCTGCCTGAAAATCCCATGGTCAGAGGAGACTGGTGGGCTACAGTTCACAGGGTCACAAAGAGTTGGACATGACTGAGTGACTTTGCATACACTGCTATAAAACACTAACCGTTTCAAACTGTCCACACTCATAACTTAATCACCTTCCCAACGCCCCACCTCCTGATAGATCACACTGGGGACTAGGATTCCAACTTGTTGATTTTGAGAGGACCCAAACATTCAGGCCATAGCACCTGTCTTGGGAAGTGACACTCTTATGGACATTGTTTCTAATTAAATTGTGTGAAAGAAATGTATTGGAACAATCTCAGGGTCTTTGATAGGAAGGGCAGAGGCCCCACCTGTGAACTATTAAAGAGAAATCTATGGATATGAGGCTCAGAAAGCACCCTACTTCCATGTTGGGATGATTACTAGAGTCTAAAATAGCTGTGCCCAGACTATCCAGGGACAAGAGTAAAATTTCAGGCCCTACTTTTCCCCCTCCACTGCACAACAGACACAGAAACATATACCGATGTCTGTCCACCTTAAATGTATTAGTCAGGGTTCTCCACAGAAACAGAACCAACAGCATGCATGCGTAGAGAGAAAGAGGAACGGAAAGATAGAGAGAGAGGTTTATTTTAAGGAAATGGCTTGTGCCATTGTGGGGGCTAGCAAGTCAAAAATCTGCTTGGCAAGCCAGGAGGCTGGAGAATGAGGGAAAAGTTGACGATGCAGCTTAAGTATAAAGGCGGTCTGCACACAGAATTTCTTCTTTCTCTGGCAAAGTCAGTCTTTTCTTAAAGACCTGCACCTGATTAGATGACCTCCACCAATATTAGGAAAGATAATCAGCTTTACACAAAGTATACTGATGTAAACATTAATTTCATTCAAAAAATAAGCTCACAATGACATCTACACTGTGATCGAACATCTGGCTATAGTGGCTTAGTCAAGTCAGCGTATATAACTCACCATCATTCGCGGTAAAAGCACATGAGACTGCTCATCGAACTGTGTTCCTCGTGAGATCTCTTCTAGACAGAGAGCTCCCAGACCCGCAGTTTCACACTGACACTTCATGTGGAAAGTAAGGCCAGAGACTGAATGTGTGTTGTTCTATTTGTCTTAATGGAAAAATGACCAGAGAATCCAAAGAGCGAATTCCAACAGTTTCATGATGGTTTTTAATATTATTAACACACATACACACACACATATTACCCCCCACAGACACATACACATAGATTTATTCATGCAGATAGGTTTGGTTATTTAATATGTCCGTTATTGCATTCAAGATTTGGAATCTCTTTTTTATTGTTGTTTTTCAGCTGTTAAGTCAAGTCTGACTCTTCGTGACCCCATGGACTGCAGCACGCTAGGCTTCCCTGTCCTTCACTCTCTCTCGGATTTTGCCCAGTTACATGTGCATTGAGTCAGTGATGGCATCTCACAAGGTCATCCTCTCCCACCCTCTCTCCTTCTGCCTTCAATCTTTCCCAGCATCAGGGTCTTTTCCAATGAGTCAGCTCTCCGCATCACAAAGTATGGGAGTTTCAGCTTCAGCATCAGTCCTTCCAATGAATATTCAGGACTGATTTCCTTTAGGATGGACTGGTTTGATCTCCTTGCTGTCCAAGGGACTCTCAAGAGTCTTCTCTGGCACCACAGTCAAAAAGCAATGAATCTTTTTTTATCCCCTACCAAAACAAAATGGGGAAAAGAAGCATAGGCAGCAATAATAACCTATCCCTCTGATCAAAGTCAAATGCAAGAGGAGCTGAAATTATTCCCCAGTTCACTTGACCACAGAGTGAGCTTTTCTCCCCACTTGGTCTTGATTCAGTCAATTTTGCTGACAAGTTGGAATTCTACAAGAAGGAAAAATATTCCAGGTAAACCTTTCAGTCCTCATTTTGAGCCAGAGAGCTTATTTCCCTGAGTCACTGGAGAAGAGACAGACTTGGCCATTACTCTCGTGGACCATCAGGTTTCCATCTTGGTGTGCCAGTAGGGAGAGCTCAAGTCCAAAAGCTGCAACCTCCCTGAGAGGGCTGCTTTTGCTCACGAGGGCTGCATAATCCATCTTGCTCTGGAACTTTTCTTCTGGCATTGATTTGGTGGAATAAGTCAGGAGATGTCAAGATTCTCCTTGTTATTACACATGAAGTCTTCTTAATGGACCTTTAGTTGAAAGTCCTCACATTGGTTTCCTTTTACTTATTTGTGGTAAAGTGGGAATTTTTAAAGTATATACGCGAAATTCTTCATTAATTTTCTTCTAACTTGGCACAGGCAACAAATTTAATCATTTTTATGACTTTTCTAAACTAATCTGCAGGAAATGATTCCACGGGATATCACTTCATTCAGAGTATTCTCGTGGGATGTTCTTTAGAATACGGCCCAAGCACACGTGCTTTTCACCTGCATGGGGTTAGAATTCTGGCTTCTTTTCTGTTGGTTTTACCATGTGGCGTTCACGAGAATTCATCTATGTCTTTGTGGAGGCTTTTATTTTCACCCAGCTTCCTCTTGGACTTCCTCTGTGACTAAGAATAAATTCTGGGTACAGAAATCTCAGGACTGAACGACTGGCCTTGTAGAAAAAATTGCAAATATTTGCCCTCAAGGAACCTTAAAGGCCACTGCCTTCACATTTCCTTCTTAAACCCTTTTCTGTCTGTCATTAGACTTGGAATATTAGTGCACTCTTAGATGGGTAGATAGATGGTAGATAAAGAGACACACAGAGAAAGAACTTTTCTAAAATATTTTTTCTAAAGTAGGTATATTTTGGAAATCTATTCCATTGATTTGAGGCCCCATTTACCACATGAAATTGCTGCCTCAGGTAATCAGTTGCTTATTCCCCAAAATTCTCAGTGGCATTCCATCCTCTCTGAGTCTGTGAAAGCTATTGATAGCTTTTTCTATGATGTTCTCCATCACAGCCTTTCTACCCACTATATCCTGCTCATCCTTACAAATCTAAGTAACGAGATCTATTACCAAATTTCCTCCCTCTCCTTAGGCCTTAAAGTAATCTCCGCAATTTTCTAATTGCCTATTACTCATACTGTCTGTACTATAGACTTTGTACTTTTTTTCTTTTTCTTAACTAAATTAATTTGCTTATTTTAATTGGAGGCTAATTACACTATTTTAGTGGTTTAATATGTTATTGTCTCTTAACTGTACTGTGTTTATTAATCTTCCCAAGGTGCTTATGACCCTCACGAAGCATCTAGTTTCTCAAAGGGTATTCAGATTGTAGGTGAACTGAAAAGACAACAGACTGGTTCCAAATCAGGAAAGGAGCATGTCAAGACTGTATATTGTCACCCTGCTTATTTAACTTATATATGCAGAGTACATCACACGAAAGGCCAGGATAGATGAAGCACAAGCTGGAATCAAGATTGCCAGGAGAAATATCAATAACCTCAGATTCATAGATGATATCACACTTATGGCAAAAAGA
>SJYC01050466.1:0-28143 GCA_006408675.1 Madoqua kirkii | reverse complement strand
TGCTGATCCTTGGTCCCCTCTCTTATCAGACCTCACTGTCAAAGCCCTACAGATATATTTTATGTCCCTTCAAGCACATTTTCTTTGGGCTATTGCCAAAGTTTAAGATGTAGCAAGATGTCTCCTCTTTCATATCTGATTTGGGGAGGATGGGATGTTCTATGCCAATGTCCCTGAACAGACACAGAAAGAAGTAAAAAAAATAAAGGGGGTAATATGATGTTGTTTTCACTGCACAGGTGGTCGCTGGGCCCCCGAGAAAATTAACCAGCACTCAGCCTGGCTGTGGAGCTTCCTTCTTCTTATACCTTGTGAAACAAATAACATGGGTATTGCAGAGTCAGCAGGGGATAAGGTCAGTTCCACTGAGTGTCAGTAGCTCAGTTTTTTCCAACTCTTTGCAACTACATGAACTGTAGCCCACCAGGTTCCTCTGTCCATGGGATTTTCCAGGCAAGAATACTGGAGTGGGTAGCCATTTCCTTCTCCAGGGGCTTTCCCAACCCAGGGATTAAACCCTGGTCTCCTGCATTGCCGGTGGATTCTTTACTGTCTGAGTCAAAAAGGAAGTTCCCCAGGGACTGAATCTGAGCTTCTTGTTTCTCCTGTATTGGCAGATGGGTGGGTTTTTTACCACTAGCACCACTGACTTTAGGAAGCCCCAGAGTGAGTCCGAACTTGTTCCTAATTCCTGCCTCTGACACTTGCTGGCTGAGTGAATGGTCAACAAATAACAACAAATGAACAAACAATAACATCTATCAGCCTCAGTTTCCTTGGCTGGGATCTCTGTTTCAGCATGTGGGGCCCTTAGTTGCGGCATGCTGGATCTATTTCCCTGACCAGGGAGGGATCAAACCCAGGCCCCCTCCACTGGGAACACAGTCTTAACTTTTGCACCACCTGAGAAGTCCCACACTGGTTTTCAAGATGCACCCAAAAGTTATTATTATCCCCATTCTTCTTATTGTGCCCATAACTTCTGTCCCTTTTCCAGTGGTGGGTGCTTGAGATGAAAGGCTCTGGTGATTGGAGCTGGAACAGCTGTTTGGACCCAGGCGTAAAACAGATGAACAGAGGATGCTATTTGAGGAGAGAGAGAGTTTTGGGAGCTAAACAGATGCTATTATAGAGAAGTGGGATGAGAATAGTAACATGGCTCCTGAGCATTCTACGTTATCTGAGCCAGCCTGAAGACCTGTCCACTCCTTGTATCAAAATAACACAAAACAGTACATCAAGAGGAACAAAAGGACCGCTGTGAGCATTCCCGTTCCTGACACATAGTAGGCACTCAATAAGCACTGCTGCTGCTGCTAAGTCGCTTCAGTCGTGTCCGACTCTGTGTGACCCCATAGACAGAAGCCTACCAGGCTCCCCCATCCCTGGGATTCTGCAGCTAGAACAGTTCTTTCCCTGGACTTGATTGAGGGAGACTAAACTCTTTCAAAGTAGCCCCATGTGCCTATAGCCAGATCTATATTTGGATCGTCTTCCCTTCTATTCCAGAAACAGTGGCCAAACTGACTCTGCAAGATATACTGCACAATTAGTGTGCACCTCTTAGCCTTGGCTAATTACCTCTTTTATCAATTAAAAATATTTTCCCATTAAGCCAAGAAGTTGCGAGAGAGAAAGAGAGGAGTCTCCTCTCTATTTCTAAAGCCTCTCAAAAATCCAGCAAGATAATGTCACTGATTTGGTTAATTTCAGGTGCACATCAGGCCATTCAACCTAGGTGAATTTAATGACTCAGGACAGGTCGGGCGATGAATGTCCCTGTAAATCATTTATAATTGCAAGCATAAAAATTAAAAATCAGTCTGAAGAGCAAGATAACGTAATGCTAATGACGGAGGGCAGTAATCTGAAGATAGAGGTTTCCCGCTTTAATCAGGCCCATTCGGATGACAGAGCGCTAAGCCTCTAGGGGATTGTTCTGGAAACAAAAGACTGAGAACCTACTTCAGTCTTTAATGACTCACCATGATAAAAGAAATTAACTGAATTTTCATATTATAATTATAAAATTTAATAGGGAATTTTTTCCCCTTGATACTTTTATTTTTCTCCTAGTCAAGATAAATCAACACACAGTCTATTCTCCTTATAAGGATGAATTTAAAAGGCTAGTTATGTTCAGCCACATCATATTGAAAGTCCAGTTAATAAATTATGTTCAGGATGAAGAACTGCCAGTGCTATAACAGTTTCCAGAGGCTTAAAGAAATTAGAAAAGCTTTTACCTTGTTTTCTATGTTTATGCAATACGGCAGTCCTCCAAGTCATTCAGAATCAAAAATGGTGTGAGTAATAAAACATCAAATTCCTCCCTTGTGATGCTTTCATACTACAAACTGAATACTCTGCCTCACTTGCCTTTTCTACCTGATGGGTTTCTAATTATATTTCCAAGTTTAATTCAGGTGGAACTTCTGGGATTTATCACACTGTACTGTAATGTACAGTAGCAGTGTCATTGCGTTCTCTCCTCCAAAACTGTAAGTTCTTTGATGGGAGACTATTTGGGAACCATGACTGATGGGAACCCTCCAAATACCTGGCACTTTGTGGGCATCAATAAATATTTGTCAGCTTTCTGAGTTTTACCTTATTTCTAGGCTGAAAACATAAAATGTGAAAGTGTTAGTCACTCAGTTGTGTCCGACTCATTCCGACCCTACGGGCTGTAGCCCACCAGACGACTCTGTCCATGGAATTCTCTAGGCAGAGAATACTGGAATGCATAGCCATTGCCTTCTCCAGGGGATCCTCTTGATCCAGGGATCAAACCTGGGTCTCCTGCATTGGAGGAAATTCTGAGCCATCTGAGCCACCAGGATAAAAATGAGAGAAAAGTCAAGAAAATACTAAAGCACTGAAGAATAAAAACTACAAAAAGAGATGCGGAGAATTATAAAAATAGATCTATTGTTTTCGATAGGTAAGTTTTTTAAAGTACACAAACACACATGCATATATACTATGCTCTTGACAATAAGAAAAGCCACGAGGTGTTTTCTCTGGAGCTTCTAAATATTTCTAAGAGCCTTGGTAAAGTACAGTCTTTTCCAGAGCAGCTGGGGTGATATCACACCACATAATTTCTTCTCTATGTGCATTGTATTTAGTCATATTACGAAGTGAACAAGTAAGGATCTTTTCAGTTGCAAGCAAAAAACAACAACAACAACTTTAATCAACTTAAGGCAGAAACAGTAAGTCAGGGTGTATTTTGTTACTAGGACCTAGAAGTATCTCACCAAAGCCAAGGACAAGAACATGGTGGGTATCAGGAATTGAGAGCTGGCAAGTTACCTCATCCATAGAAGTTTCCTCTTTCTTTCCCATCAGTCATATTCTCTAGGTTTCTTTTCCCATTGATTCCAATTTAGTGTGTGTCAGAATCACTGGGAGGACCTGTTAAAATGTACATTGCTGGGCTCCTCTCCAGAGATGCTAAATCAGAAGGTTGGAAGAGGGACCTGAGAATTTGTGTTTTTCATTAGTTCCCGGGAGATGGTGCGACTGCTGGTACACACACCAGCTTTGAGAAACACTGCATTATACCAGTCAGTGCACAGAGTGGGAAAATGGCCCCGAAAGTTGCTGCATTTGGAGGTCACAGCTCTAGCCACCAGGAGAGACTTAGCCTAGTCCTACTGGCCAGTTCTTGGGACACAGGACTGCCTGGACTAGTTGGATACCATGTCCACCCTGAGCCCTCACCTATGGCTAGGCACATGGCTGATGATGGACATATCACAGCTCCCAGGAAAGAGGATCTGGCGGACGATTCTGTGTGGCTGCCACAAACATGAGGGAGTCTTTAATTTTTTACTATATTAGTTGAAGCCTGGATGCCTTTATCACAGCAAATATCAGGACTCAGGAAGCCCACCCTCAATGGAAACACAACTTAGTGTCACACTCATCTCTGCAAACAACAGCCCCTATTAAATGTATAGGTGTAAGAAGGAAGTGGACTTTTATGAGACTGTATGAGAAACTCTAGCAGAGGGTGGGAGAGGGTCTAGAGCAATGGTTCTTAACTGGGGAAGATTTGCCACCCAATGACAAAGCAATTTCTGGAGACAGTTTTCGTTTTTACAACTTGGGTCAATGAGAGGTGCTTCTAGCAGCTAACGGTTAAAGGGCAGAGATGCTGCTAAACATCCTACGACACACAGGACAGCTCCCATAACACTGAGTCATCTGGCCTGAAATGTCAATAGTGCTGAGGTTGAGAAATCCTCACCTAGAGCCTCAGTTCAGTTCAGTCACTCAGTCATGTCTGACTCTTTGTGACCCATGGGCTACAGCATGCCAGGCCTCCCTATCCATCACCAACTCCCAGAGCTTACTCCATGCCCATTGAGTTGGTGATGCCATCCAACTATCTCATCCTCTGTTCTCCCCTTCTCCTCCCACCTTCAATCTTT
This sequence comes from Madoqua kirkii, assembly GCA_006408675.1. Classification (NCBI taxonomy): domain Eukaryota; kingdom Metazoa; phylum Chordata; class Mammalia; order Artiodactyla; family Bovidae; genus Madoqua; species Madoqua kirkii. Next base: position 23,701 of record SJYC01050466.1, on the reverse strand, counting down.
CCCAGCATCAGGGTCTTTTCAAATGAGTTAGTTCTTCGCATCAGATGGCCAAAGTACTGGAGTTTCAGCTTCAACATCAGTCCTTCCAATGAATATTTAGGACTGATCTTTAGAATGAACTGGCTGGATCTTCATGCAGTCCATGGGACTCTCAAGAGTCTTCTCCAACAAAACAGTTAAAAAGCATCAATTCGTTGGCTCTCAGCATTCTTTATAGTCCAACTCTCACATCCATACCTGACTACTGGAAAAACCGTAGCCTTGACTAGACGGACCTTTGTTGGCAATGTAATGCCTCTGCTTTTTAATATGCTGTCTAGGTTGAACGTAACTTTTCTTCCAAGGAGTAAACGCTTTTTAATTTCATGGCTGCATCTGCAGTGATCACGATCTGCAGTGATTTTGGAGCCCAGAAAAATAAATTATCTTATTGTTTCCATTGTTTCCTCATCTATTTGCCATTAAGTGATGGGACCAGATGCCATGATCTTCATTTTTTGAATGTTGAGCTTTAAGCCAACTTTTTCACTCTCCTCTTTCACTTTCATCAAGAGGCTTTTTAGTTCCTCTTCACTTTCTGCCATAAAGGTGGTGTCATCTGCATATCTGAGGTTATTGATATTTCTCCTGGCATCTTGATTCCAGCTTGTGCTTCTTCTAGCCCAGCATGTCTCATGATGTACCCATGATGTACCCTTTCAAGAAGTTAAATAAGCAGGGTGACAATATACAGCCTTGACGTACACCTTTTCCTATTTGGAACCAGTCTGTTGTTCCATGTCCAGTTCTAACTGTTGCTTCCTGACCTGCATATAGATTTCTCAAGAGGCAGGTCAGGTGGTCTGGTATTCCCATCTTTTTCAGAATGTTCCAGAGTTTATTGTGATCCACACAGTCAAAGGCTTTGGCATAGTCAATAAAGCAGAAATAGATGTTTTTCTGGAACTCTCTTTTTTGATGATCCAATGGATGTTAGCAATTTGACCTCTGGTTCCTTTGCATTTTCTAAAATCAACCTGAACATCTGGAAGTTCACAGTTCACAAGCTGCGAAGTGTGGCTTGGAGAATTTTGAGCATTACTTTGCTAGCGTGTGAGATGAGTGCAATTGTGCAGTAGTTTGAGCATTCTTTGGCATTGCCTTTCTTTGGGATTGGAATGAAGACTGACCTTTCCAGTCCTGTGGCCACTGCTGTGTTTTCCAAATGTGCTGGCATATTGAGTGCAGCACTTTCACAGCATCATCTTTTAGGATTTGAAACAGCTTAACTGGAATTCCATCACCTCCACCAGCTTTGCTTGCAGTGATGCTTCCTAAGGCCCACTTGATTTCACATTCCAGGATGTCTGGCTCTAGGTGAGTGATCACACCATCATGATTATCTGGGTTGTGAATATCTGTTTTGTATCTAGAACATACAAGATCCTGGGAAAATTACTGTTTTGAACATCCACAGTAGGGGCAACAGGGCTCTGCATAGTTGAATCCCAGTCCTGCCTGCTGAGCTGGGGTCTTACACTGCTGCTTGCTGAGACCCCATCTGATCAGGAGAGATTACAGAGCTCAATCCATATCCCTGCCCAATCTGAGTCCATCTAGTGGTACCATCCTGGCACGGAACATAGCCTGAGAACTTGATCAACCGGAAGAGATTACAGAGCCTAACTAGTGGTCCTACCTGACTGTGGAAAATAGCCAACAGTCTCACCCAGTCACAGAGTCCACCTAATTTGGACATGAATCTGGAGCCCAGCCAGCAGGATCTCTTGAACATGGATTCCAGCCAGTGACACTTCGCTAACTTCAGAGCACAGGCAATGGCCTCCCCCAACTAGAGACCCAGGTAGCAAATCCTGTTTGCTCATATATGCTACTAGCTGACCTATCTAGTACACCAAGCTGAGCTGACTGGTAAAGGTCCTTTCCTGACAAAAGAACCTTTAAAGATGGGAACAAGAGGTCTCCTACTGTATGTGCAGATACCAATACAAAAATCAAAGATTACAAAGAATCAGATAAATATAACACCACTAAAGAAAACTGACAAAGCTCTAACAACTGACTCTAAAGAAACAGATCAGAACCGTCTCTTGAAGAAGGTCAGTGAACTATAAGAACTTACAGACAAATAAAATTAGGAAAACAATGCATGATCAAAAGGAGAAATTCAGCAAAGAAATAGACACCATTAAAAAAAAAAAGGAAATTCTAGAGCCAAAGAAAACAATGACTAAGCTAAAAAATTTGATGGAGAATTTAGGCATTAAACTTGACTGAATAGAAGAAAGAATCAGTAAACTAGAACATAGGTCATTTGAAATTATTCAGAGGAGAAAAGAGAAAAAAAGAATGAAAAAGAATGACGGAAGCTTATGGGACTAATGGGATTTCAAGAGAAAAAGAAACACAAGAATCCCAGAAGAAGAAGAGAAAAGAAAAAGAGACAAAGTCTATTTAAAACAAGAAAGGCTGGCAATATCCTAAACTTGGGGAAATAAATGGACACTCAAATTCATGAGGTCAAAAGCACATCAAATAGGTTGAACTCGAAAAGAGTTACACTGAGACACATTATAATAAAATTGTCAAAAGATAGACAGAATTTTGAAAACAGCAAGTAAAAAGCCACTAGTCATGTTTAAGAGAGCTTCCCCTTTCTCTACTCCAGTAGTACTATCTGCAGATTTCTTTGCAGGCCAGGAGAAAGTGACATGATCTATTTAAAATACTAAAAAAAGAATATTGTCAACCAAGAGTACTATACCTGGCAAAACCATCCTTAAGAAGATATAAGGACTTTCTTAGACAAATAAAAACTGGGGGAGTTTATCATCACTTAGGCCTACCTTGCAAGAAATGTTAAAGAATGTTCTTCAAGCTGAAACAAAAGGATGCTAATTACCATCATAATACTTATGAATGTATAAAACTCATTGGTAATAGAAAATATATACCAAAAGTCCAATCCTGTGATATTGTAATGGTGGTATATAATTTACTTGCAACTATTGTTTAAAAGTTTAAAGACAAACATATTTTAAAAGCCATATTAAGCATATTAAAAAACAACCATAACTACAATAATTTGTTATTGGGCTTGCAACACAAAAAAGAGATAAATGTAACATCAGTAACTTAAAATATAGGGTAGGAGAAATAAAAGCTAAAAGTTTCTGTATGTTATCAAAGTTATCAGCTTAAAATATTAATTTTAAATATAATTTATGTAATCCCCAAGATGACCACAAAGGAAAAACCTTTAGTAGGTACACAAAAGTTTATGATAAAAAGGTTAAAGCATATCACCACCACCACCACAAAAAATCCTCACATCACAAAGGAAGACAGCAAGAGAGAAAGCAAGGAACAAATGAGCTAAAACAGTCAGAAAACAATAACAAAATGGCAACAGAACATTCTTGGCTACTAATAATTACTTTGAAGTAAATATATTAAAGTATACAATCAAAAGACACAGGATGGCTTAATGGGTTCAAAAAAGATCCAATGACATGCTTCCCACAAATGAATAATCACTTTAGCTTTAAGGAAACAGATGGACTGAGTGAAAGAATGCAAAAAGATATTTTAAGCAAATGGTAACCTGAAGAAAGCAGGGTAGCTATTCCAGACGAACAATTTGTATTTGAACAATACTGTAGACCAAACAGACCTAATAAACATATAAAAAACATTCTATCCAACAGCAGCAGAAAACATTCTTTTCAAGCATTCATGAAACATTTTCTAGAATAGGTCATGTGATAGGCCACAAAACAAGTTTCAAAAAATTCAAGAAGGCAGAAACTGTATCAAGTTATCTTTTCTGACCACAATGTTATGAAACTAGAAATCAACAAAATTCACAAATACATGGATTTTAAAAACATACTCTCCAGTAATGAATGAATCAAAACAGAAATCGAAAGGAAAACTTTAAAATAGCTTGACTCAAATGAAATACAAACAATATATCCAAATTTATGAGATACAGCAAAATATTTCTAAGAGGAAAGTTTGAATAAAAAGAGATGTCAAATAAACAACCTAAATTTATATCTTCAGGAACTAGAAGAATAAGAACAAACTAAGGTCAATATTAGCAAAAAGAAGGAAATAATGAAGATTGGAGTAAAAATAAATGAAAAATATTAGTAGAAAAGAAGGAAAAACACAGGAAAGAGTAACAACATAAATTAGAACTAATAAAAGAATTCAGTAAGGTTGCAAGATAGAAAAATCATTGTTCAAAATCAGTTGTGTTTCTATGCACTAACAGTGCTCTGCAAAAGAAATAAGGAAAGTGATCTGATTTACTATAGCATCAACAATAGCAAAATACTTTGGATACATTTAATGAAGGAGGTGAAAGATACATGTACTAAAAACTATAAAACACTGATAAAAGAGACTGAAAAAGACACAGATAAATGGGAAAATATCCTGTGTTCATGGACTGAAAGAGTTAATATTGTTACAAAATCCTTTCTACACAAAGCCACACAGAGATACAGTGCAATCCTTATCAAAATTTCAATGGCATTTTCACAGGAATAATGCAAACAATCCTAAAATTTGTACAGCACCACAAAAGACTCTGAACAGCCAAAACAGTCTTGAGAAAGAACAGATCTGAAGGCATCTCACTTACTAATTTCAAACTATATTACAAAATTCTAATAATTAAAACAATATAATACTAGCATAAAAACAAACATGAGACCAATGGAACAGAATCAAATAGACAAAAATATATCTATGCACATACAGCCAACTAATATTTGACAAGGGAACCAAGAATACTCAATGGAGAAAAGATATTCTCTTCAATAAACAGTGCTGGGAAAACAGGATGTTCACATGCAAAATAATGAAACACTGGATTTCTCTCTCACACCACTCACAAAAATTCATACAAAATGGATTAAAGATTTACATGTAAGACCTAAAACAATAAAGCTTTTAGAAGAAAATTATGAATAAAGCTTCTTGGCATTGATCTTAGCAATCATTTCATGGATATGACATCAAAAAACGCAAGCAACAAAATAAAAATAAACATGGGGACTACACGAAACTAATAAGCTTCTACGCAGCAAAGGAAATCACTGACAAAATGAAAATGTGATCTAGGGAATAGGAGAAAATATTTGCAACCCAAATATCTAATAAAAGGTTAACATCAAAGATTAACCCAATTCAATAGCCAAAAAGAAAAAAAAATCAATTAAAAAAGGCAGAGAATCTGAATAGACATTTTTCCAGAGAAGACATACAGATGACCCATATGAAAAGGTTCTCAGCATCACTCACCACCAGCAAAATGAAAATCAAAACCACAGTGAGACCCCACATCACACTTGTTAGAAAGGCTATTATAAAAAAGGCAAGAATTAACAAGTGCTGTGAGGACGTGGCAAAAGGGAACTATTAGTGGGAATGAAAGCTGGTGCATCAGTTATGGGAAACTTCATGAAGTTTCCTTAATTCTTTTTAAGATAGAACTAGTCTGTGGTCCAGAAATTCCACTTCTGGGTATTCATCCAAAGGAAATGAAAACACTCACTTGAAAAGATATATGTGCCTCTATGTTCATTGCAGCACCACTTACAATAGTCAAGATATGGAAACAATTTGTATCTATCAACAGATGAAAGGATAAAGAAGTTGTGGTGTATATATGAAATAGAATATTATTCAGCCATAAAAATGAGGAAATCTTGCCATTTTGACAACATGGATGGACCTTCAGGGTATTATGCTAAGTGAAAGAAGAGAAAAATGGATACTATATGATCTCACTTATATGTGAATATGAAAAAATTGAACTCATATAAACTGAGAGTAAAGTGATGGTTGCAAGGAGAGAGCAGGAAGCAGGAGTTTGTGGGAGTGGTCAAAGGGCCCAAACCTCCAGTTACAAGATGAATAAATGCTGGGATGGAATATACAGCATGGTGACTATAGTTTACAGTGCTATCAATATATATTTGGAAGTTGCTAAGAATGTAGATATTGAAAGTTCTCATCACAAATATAATTCTAACTATGTGAGGTGATGGATGTGTTAACTAACCTTATTGTTTAGACATTACTTTGCCGACTAAGGTCCGTCTAGTCAAGGCTATGGTTTTTCCTGTGGTCACGTATGGATGTGAGAGTTGGACTGTGAAGAAGGCTGAGCGCTGAAGAATTGATGCTTTTGAACTGTGGTGTTGGAGAAGACTCTTGAGAGTCCCTTGGACTGCAAGGAGAAAACCAGTCCATTCTGAAGGAGATCAGCCCTGGGATTTCTTTGGAAGGAATGATGCTAAAGCTGAAGCTCCAGCACTTTGGCCACCTCATGTGAAGAGTTGACTCTATGGAAAAGACTCTGATGCTAGGAGGGATTGGGGGCAGGAGGAGAAGGGGACAACAGAGGATGAGATGGCTGGATGGCATCAAGGACTCGATGGACGTGAATCTGAGTGAACTCCGGGAGGTGGTGATGGACAGGGAGGCCTGGCATGCTTCGATTCATGGGGTCGCAAAGAGTTGGACATGACTGAGCGACTGAACTGAACTGAACTGAACTGATATCAAATAATTGTGCTGTACACCTTAAAGTTACACAATGTTATATGCCAAATATATCTCAATAAAGCTAAAGGGATATCTAGTAATAAAAAAGGAGGATAAACTATTATGGAAAAGAAAAACCAAGGGTTTTTGGAGAAGCTGCGCACCTTTCAAAATGGAGACCGTGGACTGTGTGCGGGCCGTCATTCTGCCCTCTCTATCTCCTAGCCAAGTGTTCTTATCGTGGCACTTTTCATACTGAATTAGGGAAAGTGAATATTAATCTGAGCTGATACTAACCACCCATGACAGAAAATTCCCACTGTGATCAAACTTTCATAACATATTAGGAGTAAAAAGCCCTCTCCTGCTTCTCACGGGTCAATCTCCAAGCTGCCTATCAGCGTATGCTAATAACAAGCATCTGTCCATCTGCAAAAGGCTCCTTAACATAGGGCAGTGACAATGTGAAAACTGAGACTGCAAACAAAATGTTAAATGGCCAAGTGACAAGACCAGCCTCCATCAAGTGGACAGTAGTATCCATGTTTCCTTGATTCTCCAGAATGCCAGCACAAAGCTCTGCCCACAGAGATGTCATATCAGGAAAAGCCTCAAGTCTTGGAACGTTAGAGCTGAAAAGAGCTTAGGTGTTTATTAATCCAGTTCTTTCACTCTTGAGCTATCAGTTCAGGGTTAGATTAGATGAATTTATCTAACCACAAGATATTAAATCTTTTGCAGAACTGGACATTAACTAGAGCAGAGGAATAATCTGAAAGTCCTTCCCTCCCAATGCAGTTTATGATGGGTCTTTAAAACTAGGGACCAAAATCTAGCTGGATTTTGAGGTGTTTTATTTTTAATTTCATTTTTATCCAGTCTGATAGTCTCTTATTTAGTGGGATAGTTACATTTAGGAATTGTTTCTGCCTTCATATTTTGTTTTTTTCTGATGCTAATCTCTTTTCCTTGGCTTATTTCCTCTCTTTTTCTGATTTCTGCCATTTTCAGTGCTATAGTCCTTGGTCTATTCCTCTATGTCTCTTAACTTTTAAAAAATTTTATTGTTTTATTAAAATATCCTTCCCATCAGTACCATATTCTGAATCATTCTCTCAGTGCTATCTTTTAATTTACTAATTCTTTATTCAACTGTGTATAATCTAAAGTTTATCTTATACTTTTTTTTTGGTTCAGTGAGAATATCTTTTATTTCCAAGATTTGTAATTAGTTTTTGTTTCACTTAGTGGTTTGTTTTGCCTCTCATTGCTCGTTCAGTTTCTGTTGTCTAAGAGCTTACAATTACCTCCATGCAGGTTACCCCCAGTCAGATCTTTTAAAGGCATTTCAGGGCACCCATTTCCATGTATTACTGGGAAAACAGAGATCCAGTCATGAGATAATAAGCAACTTGGTTAAATTCCTAATTCTGGGGTGTTTTGTTCTCCAATTTCTATCATTTTTATAGTCTCATGGTTCTTAATGCGGGCTTCCTTACTTTCTCCCCTAGGATACACTTGGGAATGTCTGGAGACATATTTGGCTGTCACAACTGGAAGGAGGTGGTTACTATTACTGACATCTAGTGGGTAAAGGAGGCTTTCCTTATAATTCAGTTGGTAAAGAATCTGCCTGCAATGCAGGAGACCCGGGTTCCATTCCTGGATCAGGAACATCTCCTGGAGAAGGAAATGGCAACCCACTCCAGCATTCTTGCCTGGAAAATCCCATGGACAGAGGAGCCTGGCAGGCCACAGTCCATGGAGTCACAAGAGTCAGACACGACTTAGTGACTAAACGGCAAGTGGGTAAAGGCCAGTGACGTTGCTAAACATCCCACAATAGATAGAGCAACCCCACTGCAAAGACTTATCAGACTGGAAGAGTTAACAGTATGAGCCCCCAGCTTTCAGCTGCAGTCAGCTCAGAAGTGGACCTTCTACTCATCTTGGTTGACTTCCAGACCCAGAGTCAACAGGCCCCAGAATTGATCCCCATTCATTTTGCATTTCTTGCCCATAGAATTAGCTCATTTCTGAGCCAGGCCTTTTATATCTTTTCAGATTTCTACTTTACTATTTTGTCTCTCATTACTACTATCTGAAACGGAGATACTGGCCCAAAGAATGAACTCACTGAGCTATCTTAATCCAGGCCAACGTTCTGGTGGAGCAAGTCTATATGAATCAAACATTTCTTGGTTCTTTTTAAAGTTTCTTTTCTCAACAAAAATGTCAGATATCTTGTGATATGCTCTGACACAACCTACAGTATAATGAGATTTCACTTCCTAGATGGAATCTTCTCAGTTACTTTTCAGCAGCTAAAATAGGCCTTTAAAAAGATCATCATCTAAAAACCTCAATGAATGCCTGCACCTTTCATAGGAGCCTCTCCTACACAGGACACTGGGGGTTCTGGTAGAGATTTCTGAGAGTTACCTTTCAACAAACACAGGTTCCTTCCCCTGTGACTTATATTCTTGCTTCCATGTGTCTCAGTGACCCAGTGAGAACCACAATATACGGCAAGAAGACAGCTACAAAATGCCCAAGGTATATATCTCAGTCTCACATGAGCTTATAGGAGTGGCGCATGGAAAGGCCTGACCTCTTCATCATTGTATAATGATCTTTTTTTGCCTCTTCTCACATCACATCCTAAAGTTCTCTGACATAAGATGGAGCACAGCTGTCTTCATCAGCCAACATCTTGTTCTCCCAAACTTACTGGGTCTGTGTAAGTGTAAGGTGTAGGTGTGAGGTATAAGTGTAAGGTCTGAGGTGTAAGACCAGGACTGCTACATGTAACATCCCACACAGTTCCATCTGACTCAGATGCCAAGCATCCTCTATGGAATGCCCCAGCCCAGGCAGAGGCACGTCTCCTACAGATTCACAGCATCTCCTCCCACAGCCCAGTTCATCACGGGTCTGCTTCTCACCCACCCAAGACACATTCGATTGGATGGTGAATGGACGCTTGGCCCCACTAACTTCTTTATGAGAAACTAGACTGGAGCCAGAGAGACATGATCATTTACCTGTGGGGAGCTTGGCTATAAGGTTACATGGAATTGGGAGCTGAAGACACCATTGGGGTTTTGCCAGAATAAGGCTGTGTGCAAGCAGGGTCATCATGTAAAGGGCACCCAACTGAGAGGCAAGTGAGCACTGAAACGCAGCATGCCATGCTGTGCCCTGGAAGAGGCTCCTTCTCCTAATCAGTACAATTGTCATGGAGACTAGCAGTGTGTCTCCATGACACACTGTGTGTAAATAGATGAGTGTGTAGAGAAGATGGTTGGCAAAGATAAGAACAGAGGTAATGGCCATAGTGATGAGAGATATTCAGCCCCAGAGAGAAAGAAAGAGATGGACAGAGAAGCTGCCTGGGTCCCGAACACTATCAAAAACTTCGTACCAGTTTCTACAACACCCAGCTCTACTTCCTGCCCTAGGCTAGCAGTAGGTATCGTAGCGTCTTTCTAATAAACTCCCTTCATGGGTTTTTACTGAGTAGGTTTCTTGTAATTAAAAATATCCTGTTGTGATTAAGCTGCAGGAGGGCAGGGGCTGGATCTTGTTCACTGTTACGTGCTCAGAGCCTAACACAGTGTTGGCAATGAATAAGAGTTGCTCAATGAAGATTTGCCAAATGAACGAATGATGAGAAAGTTGTAACATGCATGATTTGAGAAAGTGGCAGCCTTTGAGACTCCTCATCAGGCCCACCTAGAATAACAGAAAGATGAGGGTTTCTTTGGTGAGGTTAAATCAGTAACGTTTTTTCTTTTACTGAAGTCACTGCCAAATTTTCGATAGTCCAAACAAAATTATGTGAATCCTGATTTTCAAAGGGCTATGATGTTCCCTAGACAAAAAGAAAATTTATCCCTGTGGTGAAATAAAATCCAGGATTTAAAAAAATAACCCGGAAAATGTTTTCCTAAGTAAACAAATATTACAAATTTTAAATTCTTTCTGGATTCATAGATATTAACACTGCGATGGTCTGCAAAAGATCAGTCCATTCAGCACCGCTCTTTGAAGTAGTTGCTCAGAGAGGTTCAATAATTTGCATGAGGTCACCCAGCATGAGTACGGGAAGGGAGCCTGGACCTCCTGTCTTTGACGTCTTAGGGCAGGGTTTCTACTATAACCAGCTGCCCTTTGGCAAAGGAGGTTCTTACCATTTCTCTGCTGCTACAATTAAAAAGACATCTTTTGAAACAATTCCCGTTTACTACTCAATCTTTTAACCCTGGTCAAATGGCTGAACTAATGATGGCATTTATGCAATTATAAACTGAGTGCACATTTGAGAAACAACTCATCAAATATATCAGCTTCACTGTAGCTCCATTAAAACAAAAACTTTAAAATGACCAGGGTACCAAAAAAAAAAAAAAAAGAAGAAGGGTGCAATTTTCAACTGTATTATTACCTGTGAAATATTACAAGTGAAAAATGTAATTACCTTAATGCTATTTTTGATATCATATCAGCAAATTACTCTGAGTCCCCACTGTGACACTTCTATCAGGGTAAGCATTATCCTGTTGTGAGTGTCAGTCCCTGGGGAAAATGAAGTTGCTCAAACGGTTTTGATGCTTCAGCAATTAGCCACCTCGAGACTGCCAGGAAGGGCTGATTTTTGAGACACTTATGGGATGTTTAACCTATAAACATCTAGGACATTTACCTCCTGTTTGTTTTTTTCCTGATTAAGCGCCAGAGAATCCTCTTTATGCAAGCAAAGCATCATTTTATGTAATAAGAACTTTTCTCCCTCTATTTTCCTTCTTAATCATCAGCAAATCCGCTTCTGCTATTAAAATACACACCATGAAAACTGGAAAAAGAGATAATAAGTATATATTGTACTGAAGACTAATACCCTAATGTCATGAGGGAACAAAAACACACACAATGTGATGTGTTGGAGGATTAGCAATCTTCATGTTGCTAAAACAAAAATAATAACTTCCACTTGGAAGCCAGTGATTTGTTTTCTGACGTTCAGAAGCTTTACTAGGAGATTCGAAAGGATGCAAACACAAACACACACACACTTAAGCTTTGCAAAATTGCTCCATTTGCTTTGGGTGTAAAAACATTGTGTGCTAAAGTCAGGTCCAGCTATAAGTTAGAAATTGTTTAGGCAAAAATGCCTAAACATGCCTGTGCATGTAAGGTATCAATATCATGTACAATTTCAAACAGTTTCCCTACCAAAATAAAGGACTCCATCCTCATTTCACTCTTAATGAGCTCTGTTAAAAATTAACTCTGATATAAATGCAGTCGTAAGTTGTTCATATCATCCAGCTTTGTGAATGAATTCTATAAAAATTAAAGTCCTGAGGCTGGCAATTGTTCATAAAGAACTATGTTCTCCATAGTATAACACCAGCCTTTGAAAAGGAACAGCCTTTCCCAGTTTAGCTGCAAAGATGAACAAATTCAGGTCGGTTACTGGGTCTTGAGCATCTCTGCATTTTCAGTGTCTATTTTAGGTAGAGAGTCATCCCTTAGGCTGCTATTCCATCTGGAAAATGTAATTAATAAATCATCAGCTCTCAGCTCTGCACGCTGCCTTAGAAAGTGTACCCAAAAAATGAGAAAGGCTAAGATCTATTTATTATGTATTGGCCCCCAGTGCCACCTTGCATACTTTCTTAAGTATCCCAGGATATTCAGGAAAACAAGGTGCTTGGGTTTACGTATAGAAACGCGGGTCTCTCCTGTAAGCACATAGAATTGTCCGCGCTCTTTCCAACCATTGGATCCCCAAGCTCAGGCTTATCACACATCTCAAACTCTTAGCCTGAACAAGGGAGGGAGAGGCTGAAGAACAGAACTCTTCAAGGGGGCTCCAGGGTCTGATCAAAGACACCTTCCTGTGACCAAAGGGAAGGAGCAGGCCTGGCTGGGGAGCTCCAGGAACAGAGCAGCCTCAGATCAGATCAAACAGGATCAGGTCCAGTCTCCATGTTGCCCTGTGAGCTGGGGGAGTTTCTTACCTTTTCTGTCCCACTTCCAAGTAAGGACTTAATTATTAGCTATTACGATGATTAAAAGGAACTCAGCTCGCAGAGCAGCCATAGCCGCTCCCCACAGGAAACACCTCCTGGTGGGTTCTGATTCTTCACCAACGGATCATCCCAGGATGCTGGGTATTAATAGAAGTTGCTCAGCAATGCAAGCCAGTATCTTTATTTGTATTTCCTACAGAGGAAATGGATGTGCGGAGATGTAAACAGCCAGACCAAGGTCAAGATGGTATCTCAGGACCCTGGTTTAAAGTCCTAACCAAGACCCCAGGGTCCTAACCACATGAAGGTCTCATTCTTCCCAGATAATCTCAATGTCTCTCTTGTATCCTTAGGCCAGAGGAAGCATTTTAATGCTACATTTAACCTACAAGGCTTACCTTTTTATCCCAGCCCGTTTTAGCTTTAAATTTACAATATTTACTCACTCTGCATGCAGCCCTGATTAATGTCCAATTTCAACCATGGTGGTTCTGTGTGTGTGTGTGTATATGTATCTTACATACAATTCCAATTCTCCATAGCTAACCAGAGTGTTATCTTCCTTGGCTTCTGGGTTTCTGTACCTCACTGATTCAGAGTGCCAGGTATTTGGGATTAAATCCAGCCTGAAATGTTATTTGCTCTGTTTAGTGCTTTTATGATGATTCTCTTATTATCTGCATGTGCTTCAGTGCTAATTGTACATTACAACGGTTGTATGCAGGCAGTCTGGGAGGCAAACAGGAGTCGGGGAGGGGTGGTATTCAGAGCAAGCCACTGTTCCATGGAATCCAGACAAGGACCAAAGGGAAAGATGCCAGAGGGAAAGAACAAGGGGGCAGCCTAGTTTGTAGTTCTGAAACCACTGCCTTGTGCTGCCCTGGGGGCCAAATTAACTGTTTCAGGACGTATAGCAAGTGTTCCAACAAGAAAACGTTAAGAAGAAGAAAATGTATGTTATTTCTAAAATCCCATGTGGGTGTTTAAAATAAACCTGAATCGTCAAACTCCAGAATTCATGTATAATTATATTCAAAGGATGTTTGAAATAGGAACTATACCATTTAAACTGTTAAAATAATTCAAGATCTCAGTGATAGCTGACATACCAATTTAAGCATGAGGTTTAGAATAGGCACGTATTAAACCCCTAACTCTGAGTCTGAATAGAAATTTTAAAAATCATCCTTCTGATGTTTATCAGAACTCACAAGAACAATTATGTTCACCTTTTCAAAAAACATTGCCAGTAATTTAGAAATCACAATGAGCCCTGAAATCACAGTCGCTAGTGAAATACTCTACTATGTCACACATAGTTTGTAAATTATTTTGAAAGACAACATATGAGACTCAAATGCATCTATAGTAGTGTGATAAATTAAACATAGAAAACAAATTATGTGGTAAATCTTGGCAAGTCTATCAGCTTAAAAATGATTTTAGCACTGACATTTTGCAGTATAATGAAACACAAATCATAATTAAAAAACACCTTTGGTGTTCAGTCTCGAAATCATCTTTTGCAGTTCCTAGTTTCCTGACAACTGCTCAGCCACTGGAGATGAGGACAACCAACCATTCCCAGCTTTAAACTCAACTTTTTAACAGTCGCTAGGAGCTCAGCTCCCTAGTGTTTCATGCTGATCTGATGTGGGGTTATTCAAGGCTGAGCTTCACTCACTGGGGCCTCTTTCAAGACCATGGGCTTAATTTTCTGCTCCTTTTTCTTATAAACGAGTTCTCCCAAATGCATAAACTTCAAGCCCCACAAAAACTGCCCCTGGGTAAAATGGATAAGACATCTTTAAGCATCTGAGCCCCACATCAAGAATTACAAAACGTCAGTCCTTCCTAATCCCTTCGTAACCAGGGCTTGGTTGCCTTGACCTTGTCATACTACAGACAGATACCACGTGGAGAGCAGCTGGTACCACAGGTAACAGGGTCGGTGGGTGATGCTCCTTGTACAATCTAAGCAGATACTACAGTAAAAGATGGTTTGATATAATCTTTTTTCTGTTAAAATAAGCACGTGTTATAAACACTTTGTTAGTCCTTGTTTTTGATATGCAATGAAAATTTGAAACAAACCCTGGCATTCCAAAGCAGTGATTCTGACCGGTTTTGAGTAAGCATGGGTCTTTTAAAATTTTCAAACTTGCCAAATGGTATATAGTTTGGCTTCTGCCTAAAAATTTGAAATTTTCCTAAAATTTCCATTTCTAATTTTACTTTGATTTAAAATTTAATTTATGCGCAGCTCAATCCAAAATGTTCTGCAGACTCCATAAAAATATCTAAAATTTCTGCTTCTTTTTCACTTTTTCTCAACTCAGTAATCCAAAGTTTGCGGATTTCACAGATTATTTCTCGAAAGGCTTTCTGGAGTCTTTTTAAATCACTATGTAAATAAATTTTATCTTAGAGTTTCCTATGAATACAGGATTAAGAAACTAGGTGAAAAGATCTAATTTTACTGACCTCACTTTTCCCACATGTTAGTACAAAGCTAACATAAACCTCAGAATAATTCTATAAGGTAAATACTATTATCCTTATTTAGTAGCTGTGGAAACGGGTTCAGAGAGACAAACCAGTTTTAAGTTCAGTCATGTAACTAATAACTGAGTAGACGTGGAGTCTGGTCAATTCCATTATACCAGACAGCTAAGTATTTGAATATGCCCATACCATTCTCACTTAAGAGCATACGTGAAAAGACTCACTAAGAAAACCCCAAGATTCATTCCCAACCATAGTTCTCAAAAATTAATACATGTCGTTTGATAATGCCTAAACAATTTAAGCAAGGTTTAGGGAAGACGGGAATAACATCATGGACAAATATGAGTAAATAATTGAGACTCTTTACAGAGTAAACATTTTCCAACTCTAGCCACATGTTATTAGTGCTGACAAATAGAAACTATGAAGAGTTATAGACAGAAGATAATGCAATAATTTTTTTGAGTGCTGAAATTCTTGGGCTTCAGCTAAAAACTGATCAAGGTTTCCAATTCCTGCATTCTGGACAGTATGCTTCACACTTCCTATTTAAGAAATAAACAAGCACTAATAAGACACCAACACTAGAAAGCAAGGGAGTTTTTTTTAGAGGTGCCAAGCTTAGCACCAGACCGCATACTCCAAGGAGAAGAGAGTGTTAGGATGGGATCAAGACAATATCTGTTTAGAAGTAAGTTGAGATTCTGAGGCTGCAAGTCAAAGATCAGGAAACAAGGTCATTTATTCCAGAAAGCGATGTTGTGAGATGTCTCAATGGGATTCAGTGGAAATGGAAGAGTGTTCATCCAGTTTTAAAGCAAAGCAAAAAAAAAACCACACACAAAAAAAACCCTGACAAGCTGAATGAGAAAAGGACAGAGGCTAAAACACCAAATCAAGGAAGATGAACAATCTTTGGCAAGAAAAGAGTAGACCTCTAAAGTGAATCTGGGACACGGGACTGATTTTAGGTCTTTTGGCATGGATAAAAAAATGACAGCAGTGCTTGATTTGGTCTCGAGAATCAATGCCAACTCCTTATTAAACTGTCAATCTTTCTTAGTGTTACCCTTAAAGATCTTGATTCAGTGAATGCACCAGTGAACCTGAAAGCTGCAAGTTTCAACAGCTCTCCTTGCAGAGTAAACATCAGGCTCTTACCCATAATTTCCAGAGTTTCTGGTGCCGTTCAGTGCAGCCATCATACTGAGGTCCCTAACAAGCTCTGCTGAATTGTTTACTTGATGAAATAATTTTCAGCAAAGGTCTAATCTTGTGAAATATTTTTAAAATAAATAGCTGGTACTGATTTCCCTAGAGCCCACAACAACTAAAACCTATCATTCCCCAGCCCTGCACTGTGAAAGACGGTGAGAATGGCTATGTTGGCAATTTGAAAAAATATAAGACCTTGATAAAAGTCAGTAACACCATCCAAATCATTTTTCCCTAAAGGATAACTCCCGTGTCATCAATCCACTTGTGCTCTTTCGGGGTTAATGGAGAAACCAGAGAAAGGATTAAAATCTGATCCTTCTTTGGACAGTTCAAAATAGGGAACTCCTTGGCTTCATGGCTCCCAGGATCACGCAATGACTTGGGTCACTCATCTACCAACCAACTTTAAAAGGTAGGCAGGTTCAGAAAACCCAAAAGCAAAGCACCTACCGCTGCTCAACTGCCATCTTGATCTCAACCAG
This sequence comes from Madoqua kirkii, assembly GCA_006408675.1. Lineage (NCBI taxonomy): Eukaryota > Metazoa > Chordata > Mammalia > Artiodactyla > Bovidae > Madoqua > Madoqua kirkii. Next base: position 6,894 of record SJYC01050466.1, on the reverse strand, counting down.
GACTGTTCCTCTGCATGTGGCGGGGCAGCGGGTCTCAGGCTTCTCCTTCTTCTAGGAAGTCTCACTCAGTTCTGTTACTGTGACAGCACTCAACCCATCCCGGACAAAGTGGGCCCCGCTCAACAAAGTCCAGACAGTGGCACAATCAGGCTTTGCTTAAGGACACCCACAGAGTAACACATATAGATGGTGTGGACTGTGCAGCTGAGCCCTTTCATCACCCGCTGGGTCCCTGAAGACCCCTTCTCCACCTGCATCCATCCAGCTCCATGTGGCCAAAGCCACATCCCCTCTTCCCACTCCATCAATGTCCTCAAGCATACCTGGAACCCGCTTTGTCTAGCTCTAAAAGGGGAGGTCAGGGACAGACAGGACTCCCTCCTCCAGCTTCCAAGGCCCCTTCACAGTCTGCAGCCCCCTCTCTCCTGAGCTCTGGAGTGGCCATCTTCTTCATAGGGGCGACTTAGCCTTTGACTCCCAGCCTGGGCTTTACTCAGGGCCCCACCAGGTTAGAATACAATACTGACACAAAGGCCAGAGACACAGTGGCACACAGAGGAGTGTCTGCTGATGGGGCCTCAGCGGCAGATTTCAGTCATGAGTCATCTGCTTAAAAACAGCATGAAGAACCCTCTCTGGGCCAAACACTGACCCACACTAAAAATGGAATGTTGTTTCTCCTGGAAAGACGCACTAAGAGAAATATACCATGAGCCATGTAGGTAAGGTTAAATTTTCCACATTAGTAGCCACAAGTACAAAGAAACAGGTGAAATTAAAATGAGTAGCATACTTTTTAAAAGCCAATATATAAAAATATTATAAATTTCAACATGTAATTAATATCAACATTTATAACTGAAATACTTAACATTTTTTTGGTACTACCTCCTCAAAATTCCACATGTATTTGACAGTTATCAGTTCAGTCAGTTCAGTCGTCCAGCCATGTCTGATTCTTTGCAACCCCAGGTACTGCAGCACGCCAGATTTCCATGTCTATCATCAACACCCAGAGCTTGCTCAAATTCATGTCCATTAAGTCAATGATGCCATCCAACCATCTCATCCTCTGTTGTCCCTTTTTCCTCCTGCCTTCAATCTTTCCCAGCATCAGGGTCTTTTCCAATGAGTCAGCTGTTCGCATCCAGTGGCCAAAAAAAAAAAAAAAAAAAAAAAATTAGGGTTAAGGCTAGGGTTAGTGGCCAAAGTATTGAAGTTTCAGCTTTAACATCAGTCCTTCTAATGAATATTCAGGACTGATTTCCTCTAGAATTGACCGGTTTGATCTCTTTGCAGTCCAAAGGACTTGCAAGAGTCTTCTCCAACACTATGGTTCAAAAGCATCAATTCTTTGGTACTCAGCTTTTTTTATAGTCCAACTGTCACATCCATACATGACTATTGGAAAAACTATAGCCTTGACTAGATGGACCTTTGTAATGTCTCTGCTTTTCAATATGCTCTCTAGGTTGGTCATAGCTTTTCTTCTAAGGAGCAAGTGTCTTTTAATTTAATGGCTGCAGTCAACATCTACAGTGATTTTGGAGCCCAAAAAAATAGTCTGTCTCTACGTTCATTGTATCCCCATCTATTTGCCATGAAGTGATGGGACCAGATGCCATGATCTTAGTTTTCTGAATGTTGAGTTTTAAGCCAACTTTTTCACTCTCCTCTCTCACTTTCATCAAGAGGCTATTTAGTTCCTCTTTGCTTTCTGTCATAGGAAAGGTGTTATCTGCATATCTGAGGTGATTGATATTTCTCCCAGCAATCTTGATTCCAGTTTGTACTTCATCCAGCCAGCATTTTGCATAATGTACTCTGCATAGAAGTTAAATAAGCGGGGTGACAATATATAGCCTTGACGTACTCCTTTCCCAATTTGGAACCAGTCCATTGATCCAACTGTTCTAACTGTTGCTTCTTGACCTGCATATAGATTTCTCAGGAGGCAGGAAAGGTTGCCTGACATTCTCATCTCTTTAAGAATTTTCCACATTTTGTTGTGATCCACACAGTCAAAGGCTTTAGCATAGTCAGTGAAGCAGAAGTAAATATTTTTCTGGAACTCTCTTGCTTTTTCTATGATCCAACAGATGATGGCAATTTGATCTCTGGTTCCTCTGCTCTTTCTAAATCCAGCTTGAACATCTGAAAGTTCTTGGTTCACGTACTGTTGAAGCCTGGCTTGGAGAATTTTGAGCATTACTTTGCTAGGATGTGAGATGAGTGCAATTGTGCATTAGTCTGCATGTTCTTTAGCATTGCCTTTCTTCGTGGAGTGAAATTGACCTTTTCCAGTCCGGTTTTCCAAATTTATTGGCATATTGAGTGCAGCACTTTAACAGCACCACCTTTTAGGATCTGAAATAGTTCAGCTGGAATTCCATCACTTCCACTAGCTGTGTTCGTTGTGATGCTTCCTAAGGCACGTTTGACTTTGCACTCCAAGATGTCTGGCTCTAGGTGAGTGATCATACCATCGTGTTATCTGGGTTATTAAGCTCTTTCTTATATAGTACTTCTGTGCATTTTTGCCACCTCTTCTTAATATCTTCTGCTCCTGTTAGGTCCATCCTGCTTCTGTCCTTTACTGAGCCCATCTTTCCATGAAATGTTCCCTTAGTATCTCTAATTTTCTTGAAGAGATATCTAGTCTCTCCCATTCTATTGTTTTCCTCTATTTCTTTGCATTGATCACTTAGGAAGGCTTTCTTATCTCCCTTTGCTATTAATTGGAACTCTGCATTCAGAGTTCTTTCCTTTTCTCCTTTGCCTTTTTCTTGCCTTATTTTCTCAGCTATTAGTAAGGCTAGCTCAGACAACCATTTTGCCCTCTTGCATTTCTTTTTCTTGGGGATGGTTTTGATCACCGCCACTTGTACAATGTTGGACGAACCTCCGTCCATAGTTCTTCCTCCGTCCATAGTTCTTCAGGCACTGTGTCTGATGATCTAATCCCCTGAATCTATTTGTCACTTCCACTGTATAACCGTAATGGATTTGATTTAGGTTATACCTGAATGGTCTAGTGGTTTTCCCTACTTTCTTCAATTTAAGTCTGAATTTGGCAATAAGGAGTTCATGATCTGAGCCACAGTCAGCTCGGGGTCTTGTTTTTACTGATTTTATAGAGCTTCTCCATCTTCAGCTACAAAGAAGTTAATCAATCTGATTTCAGTATTGACCGTCTGGTGACGTCCATGTTTAGGGTCAACACTTATAGCACATCTCAATTCAGACTAACCACGTTCCTTGACGGCCACTGGTAGCTACTGGCCCCTGTACTGGACAGCGCAGCTGCAGAAGCTTATAGTCTGGTGGAGCTGGAAGATGTTCCCATTCTCTAACCACTTCTCCATGTCAAGTGATGTTCAGACTCAGAATCCATCCTCTCCCTTACCCTGAGGATAGCGGCCCAGGGATTTTCTGGATGAATGTCCTTGTGGTTGTTGCTCAGTTGCTAAGTTGTGTCTGGCTCTTTGCGACCCCATGAACTACAGCACACCAGACCTCCCTGTCCCTCACCATCTCCCAGAGTTTGCCCAAGTTCATGTCCACTGGATCGGTGATGACCTCCAACCATCTTATCCTCTGCTGCCTTCTCCTTCTTTTGCCTTCAATCTTTCCCAGTTCCAGGGTCTTTTCCAATGAGTCAGCTGATCACATCAGGTAGCCAAAGTATTGGTGGTGAATGGTTTTGGTGACAGGTCTTTAGGCAACCCTTTAACACCTGCAGACTAAGTGCTCTGTGCCAGGCAAAGGAACAGACACGAAAGAGTGGATCGCAGCCCTTGCTTGGCACAGACAGCACCCAGACTGCCTATCCCAGACAGCACCTCCTTGGGGTTCCTGTGACAGCTGCTTTTAACAAGGTGTAAAAAGAGCCCATTGAAAGGTAGGGAGCTGAATTACCCTACCCAAAGGCTTTCATAACTCTCGACTCCTGACTAAATTCCATTCCATTATTGATCTCTGAACAGTTGATTCTAGTATATAAGACACTTTGGATATTGGTAAAGTTATCAGTTAGAAACTCTGCAGCTCCAAGTGACAGACTAACCAAGTCAAATTAACTCAGGTAAACAATGAGCAAAGGGTATTATCAGCCCACCTAACTAGAAGACCCAGAGAAGGTAAGCTTCAGGTGAGGCTTCATCAGTTTCATCAAGGACTTGATGTCACACTCCCTCCATTCTGCATTCCTCCATGTGGACATAAGCTTCAAGTGTGACACCGTGGTCTCTAGCAGCTCCAGGAAACCACCCTGAAGTCTCAGAGCGACTACAACTGTAGCTCATCTCACATCCAGTGGAAGAAAAAAAGAGCCTCTTCTCCAGCTTCCACAGATCTGAGAATCATCCTCTGCCATTGGCCAGAACTAGGTCACATGTCCATTCTGGAACCAATCACTGCAAGCGATTGCTGGCTTTCCTAACTGGCTTAGGCTAGTCAGAGCCCATCCCAGGAGCAGGAAGAAGGTTCATTCCACCCAAACTGTATGGCAGAGAATGGAGGGATGGTACAGTCCCTTAAGGAAAAATCCAAGTCCCTCAGTGTGAGAAGCTGGGGGTAAATATGGGAGAGTCCCCAACACATGTCCACCACAATCAATATGATGTGTCCAAGGCTGTTACTTTATCGTGCCTGATGTGTGGGGATTCAGCTGGGGAATTGTGAATTTTCTGGTAGCTTCAACCATGTCACACAAAATTAATTTCAATCCTTCCAGAGAACTGTCATAACCACTGCACTCCTCTGGCTGAAGGAAAATCTCCCCAGCACAATGCTTTTAAGAAAACAAAGTCCCTCTTCCTGGATGGGGGAAGTATCCTTGAGACTGCTCTTTGAAATCCTGAATGCAATCAGGGGATATAAAGACACAGATGTTTCATAAGAATTAAACAGTACAGAAAGATTTTATGAACAAAGCTCAAGAACCATCAGCTATTAATATTACCCTAAGATTACACAAATAAAGCCTGGTCAGGCACGAGGGTGGCACGTCTTTCGACATGGAGTACAAGAATGAAAGAAGCGTGTGATGTCAACTTTATGTGAAGGGCTCTTCAGTTTTTTTCTTAAACTCATAGCTTACTGTGCCAACTCCTTCTGGTGACAAAGAAGCCCGCATGTGCATAAGTGGTGGGACTTGGAGAGGGTCTCTAGGGATAAGGAAGCAAGGGATGCGCCTTGAAAAAGAATAATTCTTAACACTGGAGCATCCCTTGGTATAGTTCTGCTCCAGAGGTCTTTAAAATATCACATTCATTTGAAACGTGGAATGTTTCACCTACATTTATAATCTATAGCAATTACTGTAATTAATAATTGGTGACATCCATATGGGCAGGAACTGTGGCAGTTCTGTTCTCCCCCATGTACTCAAGTCCTGGAACACAGTAGGCACTCAGTAAATATTTGATGCAGTGAAATTAGACTGAATTTATTTTGTAGAAGCCTGCCTGTTTTAACACAGAGATTCAGTCTGAAGTCTGTTCCGTGTATTCTAGTGTAATTACTCTAGGTGGTTGGGCTGAGGTGCAGCAGGTGGTGATGGTGGCGGTGGGGAGGGAGAGGGGTTGAGAACGTAAAAGTACTTAAATATAACCTAAAAGCACTCTTTCCAACAAGTCAACCCTGGCTGGCCCAGTGCTGGGGATCCAGAGATGGAGAAAAGATAAGTGCATAGATGTCCAGGGTGAGAGGGGACACAGAGGAAGCAGCAGCGAGATGTGACAATATCTAACAGGAGGCAATGTAAAGTGATGGAGGCATGAAGATGAAAGGACAGTTAATTTCCCCTAGGAAGATCAAGGAGGATTACAGGGAAGAATTTGGGATTATAACTGGCCCTGCCAGAAGCTTCACAAAGACAATATTTAAAGTCTGTCGAGACCCAGAGGAATGGTGAGTGGGAGGTAGGAAGATCAGAGGTGCCCTGCTATCCCTGGAGACTTTAAAAGCAACCAATTTGTCTACACAGATGGGCGAGGCCTCCCTTTTAGGCCCCCAGGAACCTTTGTGTAACATTCCCGTCACGGGCCCACAGGTTCCCAAGTCTGCCAGAACAAAGCCCCAGCTAGGAGATGACACGATGTCCCGAGGAGTCTAGCAGGGCGGGACAGAAAGTCCTTGCTTTGAAAGGAGGCGGTGGGTTGTTTTTCCAATGCTATTTTGTTTCTGGTGAAATTCAATAAACATTGGTTCAGTAGAAGCGGCCACATCCTCTCCACTAGATAGATCTGCTTTTGCCACACGCTTTTCAGTGTTCCTAATGAACTGTTAACAAGCTGTCAATTAAGTGCACAAATTAGAAGAGATGACATGGAGAGGTTTGTACAACAGAGCATATTCTCAGGCTGCAAACCACAGACCCTTCCAGAGAGCCTGAGGACCGCATGTTCGGACCACCCCATGAATACCTTTGACCCGATGGGGAAAACACTGCAATTAGGTCTTGCTTTGGGGTGGGAGAGGGTGGTTTAAGATAGGCACTAAGTGTGAAATAAAAAACTTTCTCATTCTAAGCGCTGAAAATCCTCTTGGCTTATGGCAAATCACACGGTTAATTCTCTACTGCAACTTGTAAACCTGTTTTACTTAAGCAGGAGCTGACAGAAGCCTCTTCTGTGTGACTTTTATTGTCATTTCTTTTCCAACTAATTGGTTCTGTAGGCTTTCTGCTGTTTATCAGGCCCATCTTCTGGGTGGAAAAACTCCACACAAAGGAAGAAAAGTACACAAATGCATAACAAACTTTAAATGCAATTATCTCTGCTCTCTTCCTACTGCTGTTCTCAAGAGAGTCTCCTAAAAGGACACCTTGTGGGGAAGCCCTGAGTCTCCCAGCCGTTCTATTGCCAGAGTCGGGATGTTAAGGGACACCAG
>SJYC01050465.1:0-14339 GCA_006408675.1 Madoqua kirkii | reverse complement strand
GGGGGAGAGGGTGGTGGCGCAGGGGGTGGCGGGGATGTGAAGTTTGCTGGACACAAAGGGACATGAAAGGTTTTATGCAGACCCAAAAGAAAAAGGAAACAAAGCCCACAAGTGCTCCCTCGGTGAGAATTGCTGGAAAGGTCCCTCACATAGAAATGGGACAACAAAAAGACCAGTTACTGGTTAACTTTCAGAAAGAGCCGGACACACTGGGGCAAGGGCAGCATCTTAATACAGTGAGTGAACTGGCCCCATCAACAGGTCTGTCAAAGTGTTGGCGGTAGGAGTTAATTCTGGAAAGGAGGCTGTAGGGAGGGGCAATCCCTGAGCTTGGGGAGCTGATAGGAAATCATCGCCTGCATGGAAGAGCCGACTGATTGGAAAAGATCCCGTTGCTGGGAAAGACTGAAGGAAGGAGGAGAAGAGGGCAACAGAAGATGAGATGGTTGGACAGCATCACTGATTCGATGCACATGGTTTTGAGCAAACTCTGGGAGATGGTGAAGGACAAGGAGGCCTAGTGTGCTGCAGTCCAAGGGGTTACAGAGTCAGACATGACTGAGCGACGGAACAGCAATCCCCGAGTCTATCATTTCCCCCAGAAGAAAAACAGTCTCTGGTGACTGGGCCCTGAGGTTTGCAGGGCTGATTCCGGACAGGTGCCAGTGCTCTGTGACTCAGTTTCCCCACCTGCCAAAGGACTGGAATGATAGTGAGGGGAGACACCCAGAGGCGTGGGAATGGGTTTGGCCAGATGTCCGCCGAGGCTGGCTCCCAGTCCCTCCTTCCCTTCAAGGGCTGCCTGTCCCGTGCTGTCCCGCCCATCATCTCGCAAGTCTCAGGTCCCTCCCTCCATCTAGCTCATCACCACCTCCCTCCCGCTCAGGACCTCTCTAGGCCCCCACCCTACCCTGCTGTAAGGCAGGCTCCTCAGTTCGGAATCTGAAAAGCCAGGCTCCAGTCCCAGTTCTGCCATTCACTGTGTGACAATAAGTACATTTCTTGACCTCTCTGAACTTGGCTTCCTTTTCTGAAAATAGATCACAGAGGAAAAAATAATCTGTTATGAGGCTCAAGTGAAACAATGGAAACTCTATAAACCAGAAGACAATAAACTAGAAATTTAAAAAATCTGGTTTCTCTTTTAGCAGAGGCAGCCTTTTTTCCAAATGACATCCTAACTGCACACAGAAGAAAAGCGGAGGGTTCTGGGGGATTGGGGCAGAGCTCCCACCCCCTTGGCCACCTCCTCCAGGTTGTGCTCCCTGACTCAAAAGTTTGAAAACCACTGCCCTCAAGTCACAGCCACTAAACCACTAAGCACAGGTATTTTGAAAATACAATTCCATGCTATTACTAACCGGAATGGAAGATGGACAGTACCCCACAAACGTTTATTCACAGTGACAGTTTTCAGTTCAGGATGGGGCTGACTCCCACCTATTTTGGTATAAACTTATTACAACAACCTGGGGTGGTTTAAGCTTCCTCACGGGGCCTACTGTTCCATTCACCACATCACTATATCACCCTGATCCCTTCATGTCTTATGCCTGTTTATCCTTTAGGCGGTAACTTCTGCCCATTTTATGACTCACTTGTACACACACACACACACACACACACTCGCTCACTCTCTCTCTTAATAGCCAAGTTTAAGTTTCTTAGAACCAATCTAAGAAAAATGAGCTACAGATTCATTAATAAGAGCCCTTCGGAACCCCCAATGGTCCCCCACCACCAGACATGTTTCCAAAAGTGACCACCAGTAATTGCCCATGGATGACTAAAGTCCCTGTCTACAAGAACGGAGTTTGCTGGACAGAGGAGGGGCAGGCAGGTATGTTAGCAGAGAACCTTGGCTCAGCTCTGCCTAGGCCTGGTTTTAATCCAAAGTATTCCTGCAGGAGTCACCACTGACTCCCCCTTTTTGCACTCTGCCGATTTCATTAAGCAGTTCTCCCAGATCTAAATGCTAACTGTCATGGCAGGCTGCAAAGCCGCATTCCCTACCCCCAACCCCCTGGGAGCCCAGAGGGAAAGTCAGCAGGCGCAATTATAGCTTTCACGTGTCTTTCTGCAGAGAAGACTTAAGTGTTATTTTATATATTTTCTCTGCACCATGTCAGTGATTTTCTCGGGAAGCACAAGCCTCGGGCTTTTTCTCCCCCACAATGAAAATTTCATGGAAAACTTATCCAGACTAAGGAAGGCAATATTTTTATTTCTGAGAGGCATCTATCTGGTCTGCTGTCTCCACATGCTGCTGCTGTAAACAGAGTCATAAATAAATCCAAGAAGGTAAAAGAGGGGTGTAAAATATGAACAGAGAAGAAAAGAAAAAGAAGGGAATCCGAGAAACTGAGAGAGCTCAGCACTGATGGGAAAAAGGAATCATAAACTGCCCTCCTTACAAATAAGAGAATCAAGCCTACAAGAGGCCTTTCCTTCTTCCAGGCGCATAAACCATGGGCATTTGTGGCTCTCTTGTGCCCTCTAGTGGGCAGAGGTGGTCAGTGTTTTTCCTTGAGTGACAGCCAGAGTCTCTTATGCACTTGTCGGCCTTCTTATTACATCATGAATTTTGATAAGCCCATTAGCCAGCCAGGCAGCCAGGAGGAGGATGTCTTTCTCACTTGATGACTACACAATGAGGAGTAATATATTTTAATTTAAACACCATAAACCTATTGAGTGCTTAATTAACTTTAACCGTCTTTAGGGGAATGAAGCCAATTTGAGGGGGTCAAAAGGAGTTGTTTCAATATCAAACAGTTTTACATAGTCAATCCATTCATTCGGCCTACAGCTACTGATTAACACACAAAATTAACATGTTAGTAAAAATTCATATTCAGGCCTCTGGGGAAATTAAGATGCGCATGCAGAGGGCATGATTAGCACAGCTATTGTTTTCTCCCAACAATATAATTTAATGGGTTTTTAGAATTACAGAAAGAGAGACTCGGTGCTGGTCTGAATTGATTATTTACCACAAAGCTTTGAAATATAGAAAAGATAGAAAACATCTCAAGCCAAAAGGGCCGGGAACAGAGGCGGATGGGCTTGGAGTGAGCACATCTCACCAAGGAGCTTGGCCAGGATGAGTGGGGCCACAACCAGGCAGTAGCCGGGGCGATGGCAGGAGCAGGGAGACGGCTTTTGGCTGCATGGCAAAACACAGCATGAGCTACCTTCCGAGGGAGGAGGAAACTGTTTCATTTTAGATGTAATTGTGCCCAGCCTATTCCCAGAAGCACCTGAGACATTCACATTACTCAAACACATTGTAAAAGAATAAATAAAAAGCATATAATTTTGTTTTTTTAAAAAAGACATGCAGTCTATGAGAAAAGAGAGCAGAGAGTACTAGAAAAGGTAATTATCCAATTCACAGAGCATATTTAGTTCTGAGCTTCCTGGTGGCCAAGGAAAAAATGCTAAGTATACTGGGGTATATACTTTTCATTATCTGATGTCCTTACGGTAGCATATTTTTCTGGACAGACACATGTCCCTCTTCACGTTGAATTTGAGAGAAATTGTGTGGTTACTTTCAGAAAGTCACTGAAACAGAAGATGATCAGCGGCTTTCCTGGTGGCCTGGTGGTTAAGAATCTCCCAGCCAACGCAGGGGACATGGGTTCGATCCCGGCTCTGGGAAGATTCCTTCTGCTGCGAGGCAGCTATGCCTGCGCATCACTACGACTGAGCCAGAGCTCCAGAGCCTGCCCATTGCAACCACTGAAGCCCCAGCATGCCCTAGGGCCCACGCTCTGCGGCAAGAGACGCCACCGTAACAAGCAGCCCAGGCATCCAGCTGGAGACAGCCCTCGTGCACAGCAGCAAAGACCCAGCAGAGCCAACATAAAAATAAATAAGTAAATCTTTGAAGAAAAAAAAAAGATCATCAATGTGCTTAATTACTGACAAGCAAGAGATTGGGAGATGTTCTTCAGAAAATGCTTCTTGTGTTATGCCTCCATAAAAGGCGAGCACCAAGCCTCGAGCTGAAATTTTGTTTAAAAAAAGCCATTTCTGTAGGGGACTAAAATAATACAGTCCAGGTAATCCTTTCTGATCATCTTTCTTGAGTTCCTATGATAACAGTGGCTTTAGGATCCAGACAAGTAGGAAGGAAAAAGTACCTTTTCTCACACAGAATTTATAGGGTTTTATGAGAACCTCATAAATTGACCCGGTAGCCTTTAATCTCTTTCCCTCTTCACATCATCTCTACTGGGCCAAGAAATGAATCTTCCTAAAACATTTACTTTAATATACCCATCTTTGCTTCAAACCCTCAGTGCCTCTTTGCTCCCCACACAGGTCTGTTTTCAGCCTCATCTCTCAACACTGCCCCACACGAATCCTCCAGGCAACTTCCATCCAGGCCTCTGGGCCCTGATCCCGCCCTGGGCTGCCCTTCCTCTGCCTTTTCCACTTCTTCAAATCCTTCTTTCTCCACCAAACCTTTCCTTACTTGCCTCAAAGGCTAATTTTCTGCATGATAAAAAATCAAGACCCTTCAGTATCTGACCCCAGCCCTGCCTCCTCCACTACCTTCTGTGTGCCCCAAGCATCAGGCCACAGAACTCCTGCTTTTCCCCAAGCTTACTGCCATGCTCAAATCTCTGCATCTTTGCTCATACCATCCTTCTGCCCTGCTGTCTCTCCTCTTTCAACCTGACACATTCCTCCTTCAAGACCATCTGAAACCCCTTTTGTGGAGCTGCCCCAACCCTCCAGGCAGAGTTAGTCTCCTTTGCCCTCTGCTCCCAAGGTGCCTGCCCCCATCTCTTTGAGAACTCGCCAAGGCTGACTGCGGATATCTAGGTCAGCTTCCTTCTCCCCTGCCACACTGGGAGCTCCCTGATGATAAGCAGTGTGTTTTAAGTGCGCTTTCTTTCCTTTCTTTCCCTTCACTTCCCCTCCCTTCCCCTCTCCCTCCTTCCTTCCTTCCTCCCATTCTCCCTTCCTTCCTTCTTTCCTGTGTCTAATGGTGCCTGGCACTTAATCAGTTCGGTTCAGTTGCTCAGTCATGTCTGACTCTTTGCGACCCCATGAATCGCAGCAAGCCAGGCCTCCCTGTTCATCACTAGCTCCCAGAGTTCACTCAGACTCATGTCCACTGAGTCCGTGATGCCATCCAGCCATCTCATCCTCAGTCATCCCCTTCTCCTCCTGCCCACAATCCTTCCCAGCATCAGAGTCTTTTCCAGTGAGTCAACTCTTCCCATGAGGTGGCCAAAGTACTGGAGTTTCAGCTTTAGTATCATTTCTACCAAAGAAATCCCAGGGCTGATCTCCTTCAGAATGGACTGGTTGGATCTCCTTGCAGTCCAAGGGACTCTCAAGAGTCTTCTCCAACACCACAGTTCAAAAGCATCAATTCTTTGGCACTCAGCCTTCTTCACAGTCCAACTCTCACATCCATACATGATCACAGGAAAAACCATAGCCTTGACTAGATGGACCTTAGTCGGCAAAGTAATGTCTCTGCTTTTGAATATACTATCTAGGTTGGTCATAACTTTTCTTCCAAGGCTCAGAATATACTAGTTGAACTAAATCACTCAGTGATCCTCACCTACATCTCCCAGGTGACAGGGTCTCAGGGATTTGCTTCTTGGTGTCCCTCGTACTGGTCCCCACGTCAGGGCAAAGTGGTCACAATCTCCACTTGCTATTGTAGGAAGACCTTTTATTGTTTGTCTGTCTGTCTGACTGGCTGCCTGCCTCCTCCTCTCCCATTTCTCTCTTCTCTCATAGGCTTTTCTTCAGCAAAGGAGCCTGGCAAAGACGACAGGTACATGAAACCAGACAGAGAAAAAAGCTGATGGATGAGAAGACCCAAAGAACACTGACTTACATGGACCCAGGTGGCCTTGATTCCTGGAGCTGGAAGAGGCCCAAGGTCAAAGGATACTAAAGCCCAGTCCTTCAGCAAAGTGAGCAGACCAGCAGGCAGGTCACTCTGACAGGCTGGGGTCAGAGTGAGGGAGACTGGACTGAGACTTCTGAGCAGGAGAGCTGGGGCCTGGGAACTTTGCGTGTGTCAGGCTCCCTGAGGAAGCTACAGTGCTCACAGGCTGGGTACGGCTGGCAGCTGGTCCCCATCAAAGAGGAGATGGCATCTTCACATCCCAGTGACCCTGGCCTGCTTAAGCTCCTCCTATTTTCTCCATTAACCACTTGGTGTTCACTCTGTTTCTTCACAGGGATCAGAAGATGCAAGCACTTCCAGCCAAGTTATGCTCATGAGGAAGTTTTTCCAATACTGACTGAGGGCATGTCTTTGAGAGCCCCTGGACTGTAGCCCACCAGGCTCCTCTGCCCATGGAATTCTCCAGGCAAGACTACTGGAGTGGGTTGCCATTTCCTTCTCCAGGGGATCTTCCGCACCAGGGACTGACCTGCATCTCCTGCGTCTCCGGCACTGGCAGGCGGATTCTTTACCCTGAGCCCCCCGGGGAGGCCTGCCTTAGGGCAGAGCAGCAACCGCTGCTCAGAGGCACACACCAAATCCTCTGGCTTTAGTCTCTCTGTTGGGCCTCTTTTGTTCGGCATGTTGATTCCCGAACCATCCAACAGAAGAGGCCGGTCCTGTCACTGGGTTTGGAGTTCACACTCTGACCCCTCCTTCCTGGCCCCTCCCCGTACCACACTATTTTATTACAGAATAAACGTGGGCACACTTCATCGCCATTGGATGGAGTGAGTGTTTTGGGGCTAAGAGTCACACAGCTACACAAGTTCAGCTCTTCATCCAAGGCACAGAGGCAGGACAGCTCTCTATGTGTCTGAACTGACCACCCCAAAGGGCACCCTCCACACTGCTGGGGAGGGACTTCCTTGGGGAAGTTTGGCACACTTGCCTGAAGTCACAAAACTGTGGCTCTTTAGGACTCTCAATTTACTTAGGAATTTAGGCCAAATAAGTAATTGCAGGTGTGTTCAGAGATGCAGCTGTATGGACATTCATTACAGTATTACTTCGGGAAAGCTGGGAACATGCTCAACAAGAGATTAGGTTCCTTAATGAAATTAAGGTGTCCAGTCAATGGAATACCAGAAGTCTAAAGTCGATTAATAATTACAGACAGAGGAAAAAAATGTCCCTTCTATCTTACTAAATCAAAAAGGAACAGGAAAAAAAAAAAACAGCTTCTACAGAGTAATCCCATTTTACTTAAAAATATGTGAATGCACAGAGGAATTTCTCTAAGGACAGTTACCAAGATGTTCTCTGTAGTTATCACTATGTCATGGAATCATGGCACTTTTTCATTGTAATCTTTCTGTGAATCCACAGTCTTTCATTTTCTAACAATAAAACTGTGCTGCTTTTATAAAAGAAAAAAAAGAGTTATTTTAAATTATTTTTTAGAAACCTGAATGTGCAGCTGTAAGCTCTTGTCATTCTTCATTGCAATATGACCCTCAGATACAGAGGAATTTCTATAAGGACAGTTACCAAGATGTTCTCTGTAGTTATCACTATGTCATGGAATCATGGCACTTTTTCATTGTAATCTTTCTGTGAATCCACAGTCTTTCATTTTCTAACAATAAAACTGTGCTGCTTTTATAAAAGAAAAAAAAGAGTTATTTTAAATTATTTTTTAGAAACCTGAATGTGCAGCTGTAAGCTCTTGTCATTCTTCATTGCAATATGACCCTCAGATTTTAGGAAACTGTTATCTTCCTTGGCTAAGACTCTGATTGCCACCCAGCACCCACTCTCCCCTTCTCTGGTAAGGAAACCTGAATGTTATGCTGGGTAATAATCACTCAGATAAATGGGCACTTTTTCCCGCCTCCTGTATGGATGGCATGGCCCTGAGCGTAAGTGCTGCCTGAGGAGATGTTTGCAGAAGGGCTGTGTGGAGCTCCCAGGAAAACTGTTCCAGGAAGCTGAATCCATGGGAAGTTTTATCCATCTATTCTTCCTCCTTCCTTCCTTTTTGTTGCCCGCATGGCAGACACTCTAACAGCCTTCCTAAATTATGGATGGCTTCAGGTTGGAGGCCTCACGATAGAACGGTAGAGCAGAAAGGCAGAAGATGCCTGGGTCCCTGTCACACCAGCCGTGTCTACACATCTCTGGACTTCTTTCATATGAAAAAATGTACATTCTTGTTTACGCCCCCATTATTTGATTTTCTGCCATACATAGCCCTTCCTCCTCCCCACTGCTAAACAGTGGGTCAACAGTTACTAAGAGGAAAAAAAAAAGAAGTAAAAGGACTTGAAATGCTAAATTAGGAAGGCAAAGAAAGCCAGCAAATATTTCAGAGCTGGGCTTTTATGTGCTATTATTTAAAATCATAAATGCTGACATTTATGCAATTGAGGGAGGAAATGCCATTAT
Organism: Madoqua kirkii; assembly: GCA_006408675.1. Taxonomy (NCBI): domain Eukaryota; kingdom Metazoa; phylum Chordata; class Mammalia; order Artiodactyla; family Bovidae; genus Madoqua; species Madoqua kirkii. The sequence goes on along the minus strand of SJYC01050465.1, from coordinate 5,965 downwards.
TTCAAGCATTAACAGCACAGAGCTACGGCAAGTTATTTCACTTAGAAAATGTTTAACACAGGTACCATAATTGTCAGTTAATGGGTCAGGGAACCAAGAGAGACCTGCCTTTGTGTGTTAGGGCCTCCTCTCTGCAGATCACAAATATTTCCTTTTATGTTTAGGAAATGTAATTACATCTAATGCAAATTGCAAGCCAGAAAACCACCACAGAGCTTACTGCCTTTGTGATGGTTTAGTCCTTCCGTTAGTTTACAAGAGCTGCAGCCCCCCAAAGGCAAAGCTTAACTCCCAAGAAAGACCCTGTGAAGGATGTGTAATTTTGTCTGTCTGTCACAGAACAGGTCAGCACTGCTGTTGGGCCAAGTTCCAAGGAGAGTTTTTTAACCACAGCTTTCCCCTAAGGGAAAGGCAACCCACTCCAGTATTGTTGCCTGAAAATTCCATGGACAGAGGAGCCTGGTGGGCTACAGTCCATGGGGTCGCAAAGAGTCAGACATGACTGAGCGACTTCTCTTTTTCTTTTCTTTCCTTCTTTCCTTTCTTTTCTTTCTTTCTTTCTTTCTTCCCCTACGTGAAGCTTTCAGGTACCTCCCTCTCACCTGACTTGTTTCTCGTCTTTTAGGATTCTCATCTGGTATTCCCTCCTCCAAGCAGAGCTCAGTTAGGGCCTTGTCCTCAGTGTTCCCGTAACACCCACTGCTCACCATTCATAACAGCGGCCACCTATTGGTCCTTACTAGGCACCAGGTGCTGTGTTAATTGGTGCTCCAGGTGGACTGCCACGTTTAACCCGCATAACAGTCCTGTGAGGTAGGTGCACGGGTATTTTATAAATGAGGATACGAAGCTTAGAGAAGCTAGCAACTCACTAGAGACTTTTCAGTTATGATCCCAAGATTAGGAAGTAATGATCCAAACAATTCATCAAGCTCTAGAGGCCAAGTCATACTGTCTTATAAACCAGAAGCAGCCTCACACTACACTTGAGTACTTCTCATCCCTGGACTGCTCAGCATCTGGAAGTACTCAGTAAGTGTCAGCAGAATAACTGATTGCTCCAGTGACCATTCATTCTTATCCAACTACACCGACTTGGGTTAAAAACCACCAGATGAAACAGAATTATTGCCTGCAATAAGCAGCCTCTGTTCCCGGGATTTCCCAGGCAAGAATACTGTAGCAGGTTGCCATTTTCTCCTCCAGGGGATCTTCTTCACCCAGGAATTGAACTCGTGTCTCTTACGTCTTCTGCATTGGGTTCTTCACCTGCTGAGCCACCTGAGAAGCCCCTTTATGGGAAGTGTGACCCACAATGGAGGATGGAAGCTCATTTCAAGATGCATCCTCGTACTGTTGAAGGATGGGAAGAGTCCACACTTCCTTGCGATTCTACACAGAAAGAAGATAACGACCAACAGCAGCTTCAAAACACATAAGGAAGAGCACCCTAGAGGCCAGCCCAGGCCTGTGCTCTATTCCAAGAGACAGTGACTCCAAACTCAGAACAGGATCCAGAGGGTATCCTTAAAGAGGCTCCAGAGCCTCACGGCAGAGATCCGGCAGAGGCTGGGGCCGGAGACCATCCTTCAGCAAGGCTCTTCTCTGGCCCCACAGCAAGGCTGGTCCTGGTGTTCCTGCAGCACCCAGCGCTAGCCTACACTTCTGTTCAGGGCCACCGCTGCCCCTTGTTGAATTTCCAGCCCACACGAGGCCCAAGTTTCTGCCCCGGGAGGATGTGCAGAGTTGGGCAGGAGAAGAGCTTTATTTCTGCTCAGGAAACTCTTAGAGACCAGGAAGTTGAAGCTTCAGGAGAAGAAGAAAGATGTGGTCTGTGGCCTCCCCTCCTGGGAGCCCCCAGAGAGAGCTTCTCCACTGGGCCTTCAGACCCCCCTCAGCGAGCCCCTCTGCGCCTCTGGCTACGGTGCCCTCGGCAGGGGAGCCTGGGCCCCAGGAGGCAGGCACAGGAAACGGGCGCCACGACGGGGCCCTGCCAAGTGGAAGCACGGCTTCCAGCAGCAGCACCTGGCCTCCTGGCAACGCCACAGCCGGGCTTGGAGTCATGCCTGAGTTTTTTTGTTTCTGATTTTTGACATCTCCCCCGACCCCACCCCCACTTCATTATTTTTTTTCTTCCTCCAAAAGCCACCCCTCTCGAAAGCCACCCCTTGTCGCTCTGTGAGGGGCTAGATGGGGTTGGTACCTGATGGCTAGTCCTCCGTTTACCATCGAAGCTATCTCTGACTCCTGAGCCAACCGCAGGCTAAAATCTAGCATTCTTGAAAGTGCAAGTTTGATTTGTAAAATGAAAACGAAATCCCTTCTCCTCTGGCAGTCTATAGTAAGGCTGCCGTGGTTAAGGCTGTGTGTCTGCGGGTAGCTGTTAGCTCTGCCATGGACATGGAGCAGGATTGTCGTCGGTCTTATCAGCAACCACATGAGACCTCAGCATCCTGGAGAGGAACGAGACGGGCTGGGGACAGGGAAACCCACCATCTCCAAGTCTTCCTTCTTCCCATGCATTCACAGTCACCAAGCTCCATGAATGCCCCATCTCCAACAGCTATATTACAGCCTCTTCTCCATGCCTGGCACCAGAAACACCAGCCTCCAAGGTCTTTTTCCTGGGCTGTTCTAATGGCTGCCATCTCTCCTCCCTTTCTCATCTCCCTCCACCCTGCAGCCCAACGGCACAGCGTGATCACATCTCCCCCACAGCCAACTTAGTTCCACAAGCTGGCCCAGACACACTTCAGCAGCCTCCTCCTCATCTTGGGCGAGTCCCTTTCCCCACCGCGCTCTTGAGTTCCACCCTAAGGCCACTTGCACATCTGTTTGTGAGGTGTCGCCCCTGGAGCCTGTTCCCCACTCTCTGGTTTCCTGTGCTCCTCATTCTTCAAAACCCAGTTCACATCACCCACTCGGGGATGGAGACCACCTAGCTACACACTGCCTGCTCCAGGCTGAATGAATGACTCCCTCCCTTGCATTCGATAACTCCTTCCTTCCTTTTTTGCCTCCCCCGAGGGACTGTGAGCTCTCTGAGTCTATAGCCTGGTGTGAATTCATCTTTGCGTCTCCAGCGATGATAAGGCACCATGTAGGGGCCAGCAGTTTTGAGGCATGAATGACAGTAAAAGGGAAGAGCAGACTATGTGCATAGATACCAGCTTAGAAGCCAGGCTCCAGGGAAGGAGGAAAACTCACCTGAGATACCAGGAAGACCCTCACGCTCCTCAGCATGTGCGCCCTCCAGAGACAGGTCTTTGGGGGATTACCCAGCCCTCATCGGTGTGCTTGAACTTTGGAGATTTCCCACTTGCTCTGGGCAGATGATTCACATCCCCAGGTCACACCTCTCCCCTTTCTGAACTTGCTTCTTCAAACATCTTCCTCACCTGACTGCTCACACGACCCCTGTCCCCAGTTGCTTTCTGGCTGTGGGTTTGGTGCTGGTAGAATTGACCTTGGTCTGCACCTTGCCTCTGAGTAACTCAGCTTCCATGGGAAAGGACTGATGTTTCCTCTACCAGTATTCCTCAAAGGACAAGATGAATGCCTTGATGCAGGTCACGTGGCATCATGCTGTTACTGTGAGGTGCTGTTACTGTGAGGGTTAGGGGAAAGGAGAATCGATCTGGTCCACTGGGTTGTCCTCTCTTAATACAAACTCAACTTAATGAAACTGAACTCCTTATCTTCAGTCCCTCCAACTCCATTACCTCTGACAGCTGGGTTGTATCCGTCTTACATCCACAGGCACATATAGTCATTTCCCCTTCCCCCCCCAGCTTCCCCTGCAGTAAGTGGGATCTTGTCATCCTTCACCTGGACAACTGACGTGACCTATGAGGTGAGCTCCCAACATCCAGTCCCTTCCTCTCTGTCTATCTTCACATTGGAAACACTTATCTTCCTAAAATATATGGTGATGATGCCCCTCTCCTGCTCAAAATTCTTCCACGGCTCCCCACTGCTTACAGAATGAAGTTCAAATGCCTTCACCTGCCCTTCAAGATTCTCTAATGATTTAGTCCCCACCTGCTTCTGTCCCTTCATCTCTGAGCATCTACCTACAAGGACCTTGCCCTCCTTCCCAACAGAATTATCACTGTTTCTTTCGATCCAGGTACAATATCCCCTTCTCTCTGGGCAAAATCAATCCTTCCATTCCCAGCATTTGCACAACACCCACTTCCTGTCTTAGACGGGCACGCCTTCATTCTGCCTTTTATTACATTTGGCTTCCTGCACTGCACACTGGCCCTGTTAGACTGCAAGCTCTCAGGTGTAAGGATCCTGCCTCTTCCACCTCTGTAATCCTCCACTGTTGCCTGAAGCACAACAGATGATCAGTGTATTTCCATTCACTGAAAATGAAATAAATGAATCAAAGAAGTAAGTTGTGTTTACATAGGTTCATATGAATTTGAAAGACCCTGTGATCAGGATCACGGTGTGAAATAACTCTGGAAGAGAAAATGGCTCTCAAGGAGCTCATAGTATATTTGAGATAATACAAGAGAATGTCCAGACAATAAAACCACAAAGTAGTATAAAGAAAAACAATGTTCTTCAAGCATGCATGCAAAATGAAGCAGGGATTGCACACAATTTATAAAGTCTGTGGAGGTATTTTCATGCCATGAATCAGACTGAATCATATCTAGGATTTAAAATACTACAGACTTTGTTTGGGGAAATGAAGACTCTCCGAAAAGTCTTAGTATCATTACTTAGATTGTGTCACCGTGATCTGGCCAAACAAGGGACTCTTCTGGCAAAGTGTAGCCTCGTGATGAAGATCAGCTGAATTAAAATTCCAGCTTCAACACTTCCTAGCTGTGTGACGCTGGGCACTGACTTAAGCTCTCTATGCCTCTTGTTTTTCCTTCTGTAGACAGCGCTTGTGCTCATGCTTGATTGCTCGGTCATGTCAGACTCTATGACCCCTTGGACTGTAGCCTGCTAAACTATTCCGTCCTTGGGAGTCTCCAGGCAAGAATACTGGAGTGGGTTGCCATTCTCTTCTCTACAGGATCTTCCCGACTCAGGGATCAAACCCTGTTCTCCTGCATTGCAGGCAGATTCTTCACTTTTGGAGCCACCTGGGAAGTCCCCTGTAAATGGAAGGCATAATAAATACCTACCTCACTGGATTTGGGGGAGAACTAATTGAGTTAACACATAAAGTTCTTAGAACACAGTAAACCATATGGCAAACATTGACTATTATTTTTAAATACACAAACTTTTCAGAGATGGAGAGAGAGATTGTACAGCTCACAAGCATTTGTGTAATAGCTAGAATTGAGGTGGCTTCCCAAGTGGCACAGTTGGTAAAGAATCTGCCTGCTCAATCCAGGAGACACAAGAGATGTGAGTTAGATCCCTGGGTCAGGAAGATCCCCTGGAGGAGGAAATGGCAACCCACTCCAGTATGCTTGCCAAGAACATCCCATGGACAGAGGAGCCTGGTGGGCTACAGTCCCTGGGGTCACAAAGAGTCAGACATGACTGAGCATGCACACACGAGATAGCACTGAGCTACTCTTCATTCCTTCTCATTGTTTTTAGGGGCTAACTTTTAATGGAAAGTTTTTATTGTTGCTGATGTTTTTTTTTTAAGTGGTTACCATCCATTAAGGGCTTCCTCTTTCATAGAGTATGTATATAAAATTAATCATGTATTCAGAAGGACCACAGTAAAGTAGCTAAGAGCTTAAACTCATAGCCAGGCCTCCTGTATTATTTGTAGGTATCTCCACTATGTGACTTAGCCTTTCTGGTTCTCAGTTTCCTGGTTTGCAAAAAGGGAGTAGTAACAATATCTACTTCTTGCCACCCTTGTGAGGATTACTGAGTTGGACATAGAAGAGGTTTAGAATAGCCCTTGGGATGTTGTTAACACTCAATATATGTCATTTATTTTCTTAAACAATTAACAGGTACTGAGCACCTACTT